>VYZP01037150.1:0-110519 GCA_013400635.1 Hypocryptadius cinnamomeus | reverse complement strand
GGGCTGAGGGGGCTGTTGGGCATGAGGGCTTTGGGGGTCCTCACATGTGAAGGGGCTGAGGGAGCTCTCGCATGTGAGGGGTTTGGGGGGCCTTCATGTGTGAGGGGGGCTTGGGCCCTCATGCGTGGGGCTGGGGCCTTGTGTCTTACACAGCAAAGAAAACCTGGGTGTGATCCGCCAGTGAACGTGGCTTGGTTTTTTCTTGCTTCTTGTGCTGTGAGGGAGAGGCTTTATTTAATGTTAAAAGTGTTTTATGCATGGAAAATGGAATATCAGTTTGCCAGGTGAGCTTCCACCTGTGTTGGCACACAGCTGCTCTTGATATTCAATTGGAGCACATGGGCCTTTGTTTAAATGATGTGTTTCATATTTTGGGAACTTGGAAGCATGTACAAGTCACAGTGTGAGAGCAGCTTAGTTAAATGCGCTGGTTTATTTTCACAGACTTGGAGTTAAGTGTCTTTTTGTGACAAAGGTACTGCTGCTCACGATCCTTCTTTATGAAAGTATAGTTTATGAGGGTAATGGATTTTTGTCTTGCTGGGAGTTTAACTGGATGTGTGCCAGGACTTTAATGTTGATGAGGTTTTTTGTATGTTGAGAACTGTCCACACCTTGATAAAAGTAACAGAGCTGTCGGAGTTTTTTTGTGGTTTTTAAAAGGTGCTGATTAGTCTAAGTGTTTGTAGAGCTTAAAGAAATTATGTAAACGCTCTGGTTGCTGTCGATTATTTCCATGTGTTCTTGTTCATCCTGGCCACACTAGAAGGAAACAAGAGTGTGGAAACCTTTCTCTGTTATCAGATTAATAGTAGTGGCTTAGTCTTCATGGAAAACAGTTTCCTACATTAACTTTTGCTTTCTCACAAGTTTTTCATGCATTGTTAAATGCTGAAATACTTAATTGTATTGGAATGATTATGAAAGTGTGCTGTATGCACGCAGCAATGGTATGTCAGTCACTGCTATTCTGGCACCACTGTGGAGAGATTGAGCCACAATTTAGCTCTGACTGAAGTTTTTAACTCTTTTTCTCAGATGTGCATGTGACTGAGATGTGCTTATGTGGGTTTCATGGTTTGAACTAATAATTGTTTTACTAATAAACTTGAAGTGCTGGATTGTGGCCTGTTAAAGTCCTCGTGGAAGAAGCAGATGAACCATGCTGCAGTTTCCACCACTGAAGTGCTGTGCTACTCATGTTTCTCCCTCCATCTGATAAGTAAGTAAAAATATGTTGTTGTTCGAAATATGTTTGCCTAATTTCAGCCTTGTAACTGAGAAGAATCTGATACTGTTAAATGATTCATAGACTGCAAAAAATTATGATAAGTTATTTGTTAAAAGTGAATGTTAAGCTGCAATTGTGAAGTTTTCACGTGTTGGGGGGAATAGGGGAGGGGAAAGTGATGTTGGGGATTGTATCCCTTCCCTTTTCTGATTTAATTTCAAATGGTTTGTTTGATAAGGGTCTTGAAATACCAAATGAAAAAATATGGCACTGCTTTTTTAGTTGAATTGATTAGTTAGCTGTTCTGATCTTGTTCTAACAAACTCAAAGAAACTGAAAACGTTATTAGAAGAGTTGTGATGTCCTTGTACTGGAGACGTGATTATCATGTGCTGCGGAGGTGTGTGAGGAAAAAGGGGCATTTGAGTATCAGTTGAATTTGTACCAGCAAAGGATGTAGTTATGCAATGCTTGATTTTGTTGGGGTTTTTAATGAATTTATCTGTTTCCATGAAAGCTAGCTTTGTGGAAAATGAAATTAGTAACTGTTCTTAGTCTCCACTGACAATTAGCCTGTCGATTTGTATTGCAAAGGGAGAAGTATCAAATCTGGGGAATCAGAACCTGGTCTCCCAAGCTTGAACCTCAAGTGGTCTCTGTGTATTTCTCAGTTTATGTAACTCTATATAAGTGCTGTTACTGTTGGAGAAAGCCACAGAAAATCTTTGGAATGCATTTTAACTTTACAGGTAATGAGGATTTTCAGTACAGCATCTCTAAGTCCTGTTTCCCAGGGTGGTTGGTGAAAGAGTTTAACTGCAGCAGTTTCAGTTTGGTATAAAACTTTCTGAAGGGTCAGGTTGGCCTGAGCCCCCAGGTGGTGCAGCCTGTGCCTTACCTTTACAACCTTCTCTGGGTTTGGTCAGCTAAAATAGAAATAGGAAGGCAGAAACTGTTCACCATTTCCCCTTTTTTATTTCTTTTAAATGTTCTTTGTTGACCAGAGAACATATTTGTGTGACTATAAATTGATTTTAGAAGGGGAAAACTTTTTGGGAGCTTTGCAGACTAGGAGGAAAATACTAGGAAGAAAAAACCCCAACCCAAAATGATTACACAAAAACCCAAACCCCAGAGGGTTTGCAGCCAGTGGTTCTCGACAGATCAGAGCACAGAGTCCTCATGTTCTGGGGCTGCAACCCTTAGAATCAGGTGAAGAGTAGGAACATGGGAGCACTCTGAGTATAAATAAATACATATGTTCTTTAAATTCTAAAATTTGGAATAAGGGATGGGTAGTTTTTTGCCAATAGAGGAGTATTTGACTGCAAAAAAGAAAATCTTGTAGGTGTATTATTGGGTTTTTTTCTATGAAATACTGATGGTTTGCTGCACTCTAGTGGTGTTCAATAGGAGTCTTGTGCAAGTCTGAGTTCTGCTCAGGGAAATCTGAGAGGTTATTTCTGTCTGACCTCACAAATGTTCAACCAGCTCTTTTAAGCTGTATTTTAGTGTTTTTCTTGTAGCACTGGAGATAGTAATAGAAACAGGTACTTTCAGATGCTCCTTGTGTTATTCTCTGTGTGTTTGGGTGACTGGGTGAGGAGGGATTGGGGATTTTGTGCTTACCGCTAGTTCTGACTTAGGTTAATACTCACCGTTATCAGCTCAGTCCTTCTGATTAGTACCAGTGGCTTTTCATTGTACAGCTTAGACTGTTGGTGCACGTTAAAAAGGCTGGGACTGACTCAGTGCTTTGCATAATTTCAAGGGATGGTCCTTTAGGTGTGTGGGATTGATATTTCTTTAGATCTCTTGTCCTTCAGCCTGATATTGTGCAACTCAGAGCTAAGACAGCATCACATGGAGGAGGGAGGACTGGGTGCAGCCTGCGTCGTTACCTGGGATGAACGGCTGGAAAGATTCTACCAGCAGCTCACCAGCTGAAGCCACAGGGCTTCTGCAGATACAGCAGTTGTTTCTGGGTACCTTGAAAAAAACCAGGCTGTCTCCAAGGCAGCATTCCTTATGTCTTCTCCAGAACTCAGGTTAATGTTGGAGCAAATGTTGTAATTGACATGCTCTTTTGGGGTGCGTGGAGGGTGAGCTGCAGGCCGAGGTTGGTGGAGAGGGGTCCAGAGGTGCAGAAAGGCCCCCAGGCTTTCTAGAGCTCTCCTCAGAGAAGGGTCTGGGTGCAGGCACATCCAGACTTCGTCCATGGTTGGTGTCCAAGGGCTTATGCAGGTGTAATTGAAGCTTTACTCTGCAGGATTAAGGATGGTGAGCCACATTAGTATATATAAAACAGAAAATTATTTATTATGATAATAAATTGACTAAAATACCTTAATCAAAATGACTCAGTGCGCAGTGAGGGTAGCTAGAGCTGCTGGTATAGTGCACTGTTTCTGAAGGGATAGCGAGGCAATGATTTTAAAGCTAGTAAGTAGAGATGGGTATTGCTCATCCATTCCAACAGCTGTGGGCCTATCCTGTTTCTCAGCCTTGAGGAATACCCTTGAGGGGAGATCCCACTCAAGGGGAGGCATCTCCACAAGCTCCGGGAAAGGGGTGTGTTAGGAGACCCCACCATTTTAATCATGATGTAATTCTGATATTTCTTTCTGGGGTTTATGAAGCGAGAGGGTGTTGTGGGCACCACGGGAGTTTCAGACAGGTTTGTAGCACTTCTGCAGGCTTTCATGTGCACTTTTTTTTCCTTTATTCCTGTTATTCTGACAACTCCCTTGGAGTCCTGTGGACATAACAAATGATATGACAAAGGGGAGAAGAAAATCCTCATGGTCAGCCAGCTGCTGGAACAATAGAAGCAGAGGAAACACCAGTTAATTAATTTGGTTGAGATATTTATTTGTGTTTATTTGCTCTTTTAAATTTATTTTAAATTTAATTATAAGGGAGCAAGGTGACAGGTGAGCTCAGCTTTAGGCTCACGTGATGATCACTCGGGTATTGATTTAGTTAACAGACAAAGGAGGTGTTGGATTTATTAAAAAAAACCAAAACGAACAAAACCACTGCAACTTAATTTGACCAAAAAGGATTTGGTGGAGCAGATCCAGGAGGCTGGAGAGAAAAGGGAGTCAGTTGTTTTTGTTAGTAAATGGGTGCCCTCACTAGACGTTCAGTGCTCTGGGAATATCCTGTTGGCTCAATGGGATAAACGGGTTCAGCTCTGTGGTGCGGCGTGAGCGAGTTTCCTGTCTGGGGGTGGTTGTGTGGCTGCATGTCCTTGTTTGGCCTGTGACTGTAACAGCTCAAGCAATGAGTTGTGGGTTCAGTGTTGTGCCTTCATAGCCCTGCAGTGTGCACATACAATGAGTGTTGCTCCTCACACCCTTCCAGTACATCAGAAATGTGTTTGCTCATAGCTCACCTTACTCCCTTTACCTGCAGAGGCCCAAGTGACTCCCCCCATGCTCGATAGGCTCCTAGATGTATAATCCTCTCCTGATGGCAGAGGTGGGAACCAGAGCTGGCAGGGAAAGCGGAGCGGGACTGTGCCTATGGCTGCTGCCACAGCTGAGGACAGGGTTAGGCCTGGCAAGACAGGCCAGCTCTGTGTAGGGGACTGGAAAACACGGCAAAGGCTGAGGATACAGCTGCTCTTTCTGGCGTTGTCACTGCACTGACAAGAATTGCAGCCAGTGACCTCTTTACCAGATATTTTGAGACCTGACAACTGTTGTAGCTTCGGGTGGTTCTCAAATGCTGGTTCTCGTGCCGAGCACTTGCAGCAATTGCAGAGTCAGACCTAGGATGTGGTGAATGTTTTAAGGTGCAGGTGAAGCCATTTGGGTTTATTTCCTTAGGGAAATGTCCTGGATTTGGAAGTTGCCCACTATCAAAGGCCTGAAGTTATAGGCTGTAGCGTGTGGAGTATGTGGCTTATAGCTACCAAATTTACTGATTATCCATGGCATGACCTGTCAGCAGAGAATTCATTCTGTCTGTGTTTTCCAGCTCACTGAATTCTACATCGTGAATCCATGTGTTCTAGTTAGTGCCCACAGGATGCTCCAGCACTTGTAGTGCAGTTTTATGGAATGTTAAGTAACAATATTAAGTCATCTGTGGAAGGAGACAGCTCCCACCCTTTGGTGGTACCTACCACTAAGGTCATCAGGGATGGTGGAAGTTGGTAAACAGCTCTCTGCTCGTCATAGAGCCCACTGGCCTCTTGTAGGGTTTGCCAGGAAGAGTGGCAGGATGTAACAGGCTCTGCTAATAAAACCCATTGTTGAGCTGTGTTACGTTCAGACTAGAGAAAATCTTATTGATTCTGGTTCATATAATTTGTAGACAGAAGTAAAAAAAGAAAGCATTTTGCTTCTCAAGGTGGAAAGCAAGAGTAACTTAGTACTTGAATTATTGCTGCTACTTGAGAGGGCATATCAAGTACAAAGTCAGTCCCTGGATTTAATAACTTGTTTGTTAAAAAAAAAAGAAAGAATGTGACTCCAGGAAAGGTATTTACTTCAGGCATTAAGGAGAAGTGGTTAGTGTCTTTCAGCAAAATAGTGTTTCGGTTTGGGAGTACTGACTTTGTTAGGTGAAACTGATCAGGTTGGGATTGGAAAACAGAAAAAACATTGCTAGCTTACCTCTGTCGTGTCTCCCATTTCCCCAGGACTGCCATGCTCTCCAGCACAGGCAGTGATGCTCACCTGGGCACATGCGTCTCTGTAATTCCCCATTAGTTATCCCCATCTGGTTTTCCCTGCTTGTCCTCAGGCCAGCAGGAGAGTGGTGTGCTGGAGGGGTGTGCAGTTTCTCGTAAGGTGGGGTTGTTGGCTTGCTGTGTGTGGGTTTGAGTTGTATTTGTTTGATTCTTGGACTTGTTTACAAACAGTTGTCTGTTATTGCAACAGGAGGAGGGAGAGAGGAAAGAGCTTAGGTCGTGCCCCTGATGAGGTGTCGCTGTGTCTGTGACGAGCGAGCAAGCTGGGCACAGAGGAACTGTGATTCTGATGTCCCTGCGCAGGCGCTGTCCCTCATCCCGCCACGCCAGCAGTAAAAGCGAGCGAGCCACCATTGCTACATTTAACACTTGTACATTTTTATTTAGTTAAATCAGCCATTGTACACATTGCAGCTATGTATTGTTAGTGTTGTATCTTTTTAATTTTTAACTAATACATGCCCTCATAGATATATTCAATTAGTGTTATCACCATGGGAACAAGATGCTGATTCGTCAACTTAAAATTCACTTCTTCTCACAGTATTCAAGTTCTCTGATAACACAGCAAAAAATCAAAATAAGAGGTGAATAACCATTATGCTGTTACACAGAACATCATCTGCACCGCAAATAACACAACAGAAATGCATTTCTTGAGAGCCCCATCCTTGAAGACTCCCCTGTGCTGTCTCGGACAGTCAGGAAGCCACAATGCGCTGTGAGATGTTTCATCAGGGGTCTCATTCGATTTGGCTGCCAAAACACTTTTAAGTTTCTTTTCTTGCCTGCCCAAAAAGTGTCAGCACGGCACCTCATGGTTCTGCCCGCAGGAAGCCAGAACTCCAGAGGTGTTTCCATGCTTTTGGCATTATTACCTTAATGAGGAAGTGCCCTTGTTCTGAGCACTGAGTGAGTCATTAAAAAAAACCAAAACCAAAGAACCCTATAATCATAGAAGGCCAGATAAGCTTGGACAAAGGATTGCTCCTAGAAGAGTGGGTTGGTCTTACTCTGGTGCTGAGTCTACTATTAAAAAAATGAGATAGCTGTTTAAAAGCATTAAGTTGGTGTATTTGTGTGTATGCGTGTTATGCTAAAACCCTACAGAGCTTCCTCCATTAAATATTTATTAAGGTATAGAACACCCAAAACATCAGATCCCTACGTTCCCCTTGTGGAAAATAAAAGTGCAGACATGCTAATGTGGTTTTCAGAGGGTCGGTTTAGAAATATATATATATAATATATAGTTACATAACAAAATACGAACAGAAACTGGCTGCTGAGGATTGTGAGCACTTGTTCTTTAAAAAACATTTGATCAGAAGATAAAAACTGCTCGCTCAGTGCTAAGAGGGCCAAGAAGCTGACATGGTTCTAGGAGGGTTTGGTTTTGACCTTCAAATGCCACATGCGTGTATCGGCTAAGAGGCAATCTCGATAAAACACGGTGAATTAATTATTCTCCTTGTATAGTGGGTAAGTCTTTGTCCCGTAGTTATCTACAGTGCAGTGGCCAGCAGGAAGCACCCCCAGTCAGTCGGTGAGGTCGGCTAAGCAGTGATGGAAACGGGAAACTACCAGAGTTAGGATTGTTTAATACACCCTGCCACAGGTCCGGATCTATAGGCTTGAATACCATATGCGAACATGCCGCAGGCAGAGCTGCTAGCAACTTGGGTACCTAGTGGGGAAGTTTTTCTTTCTTTTTCTTTTGGAAACATTGGCTGCGTGAAGGTGTCTGCACAATTAATGGCCACAGTCAGCTGTGATTCCTGTGACAGCTGCCTTTTGCCTGACTCGCACAGCCTTTGCCTAGACCGGATCTCTAAACAGTAACTCTTAGTACTCGGTAGCTCTGCAGCGCTTCCTCCTGGGTCAGTCAGCGTCTGTCGTCTGGGCGGTGCTGTTCCGTGATCTGTCGCCATTCCGCAGGGTCACTGCACCTCGTAAGCCACGATGCCAACGGGCAGTGAGTGTTCTGCAGTCTCGTGAGTTCAAATGCTCTGCTATTTACAGTTTACACGTCAACTCCTTTATACGGTGCATGTACACAGTCAGTGGAAGAGGCCTGTCGATGAAGTCTGCTTGGCAAGGGCCGTGTCAGTAAGCGAGCGCCAGAGCAAAGGGACAGGGACAAGTGGCAACGCTGACAGGATGCCAGCATGGCGGATAAATCATCCTGCCTGAAGGATGCTATCTTTGGTCACAAATTAGCTTACAGGGTGAAAAATCATAACAGCACAAAATGCGACTTGGGATGGGGAGAAATGAATTCACTGCAGCTGCACAGGTAGGAGCGGCAGTGACGACTCTGCTACCCAGGGACGGTGACGGCTGCGTATGGGAGGGGTCACGTGGCGCTGTGCAGGGGCGGCAGCTTCTCACTTGGCCTCCTGTGTCCAGTCCTCTTGGCAGAAGTGCCTAAGAAGCTGCTGGAGGTCATGCTGGAGGTCATCCCTGGGGAGCGCTTCTGGGGTGTCTTCCAGCTCTTCTATGTGAACATGTTTTCCATAGCGGTCCTTCATCACAGTCCTCTTCTGTGTGCTGGCTTTACTTAGTATTGTCCTGGAACCAAAAAAAAAGTGAGAGACCCAACTTAGAAAGGCCATGTTTCTGGAGGTCTGAGAGAATCATGATTTTCAGGCTTTTCCAAGGCAGAGTTACACATGCTGGAGAGAAGGCACAGCAAGGTGTAAGTATGATGTAATAGCCAACTCCTATGGATTTTTACCCTTTTTATTTTATATATTCTGTGTACTCTCTACACATTATGTTTGTAGCCTATTATTATAACCTAGCTTCAGTATTTTCTTAGGCAGAAAGACAAAACAAATTCCAGGACCCCTATGCTGTCTTGGTATTCCTTAGAAACCAAGGTTGAAATCAGATCTTTGAGATGTATTTTTATCAACAGAGCTGAGTCCTTATCCAGGGAGGGGTGGATTTAGAAGGTACTAGAGCTGGGGGCATGACTTCACTGGGTGTGCTTTTAGTTGGGGACTCTTGTCAGGTATGGTAATTTGCAAAATCAATAAAAATTTTACATGCATCACGCAGGGTGGGCATCCTCAGTGTTTTCCAGCTGAGGATCCCTATATAAAGGTACCCCTGTTCACCACCCTGTGTCTGCCTCTTATTTCCAGAACCAGAGAGAAAGGCATAAAAGTGCATGGAGAATGGATGATGGATGCAGAGTGAAGGATGGATGCATGGAGAATGAAGGGTGGCTGTATGGAGCATGGATGACAATTGGAAAAAGGGTGATGAATGAAAGGAGATGGAAGAACGATGATTGGCGAGTGAGTGGCTGGAGAATGGATGAGCAATGAATGTACAGATAGATGAATGCTAATTAAAATAAGCAAATCAATAAAGACTGTACATGTGTTGTTCCAGGTGTGCATCCTCAACATTTTCTACCTGAGGGAAAGTGCACCTAAGGACACTAACATAAAGGTACCCCTGTCTACCACCCTGTGTCTGCCTCTTATTTCTAGAACCAGAGAGAAAGGCATCAAAGTGGATGGATTGGGTGGGTGGGTGGGTGGGTGAGTGGATGGATGGATGATAATTGGAGAGTGGCTGATGCTTGGATGCATGGATGGAGACTGGATGCTGATACGACGGATGTATGGAGAGGTGAATGATGATTGATTGAAAGGATGTATGGAGAGTGGATGATGAATGAATAAGGAATGGATGATGGATTTATGGAGAGCGGATGAAGATGGAAAGGCTGTAGGGAGAGCAGCTGATGATTGGAGAGCTGGATAATGATTGGTTGAATGGATGGAGAGTGGATGATGACTGTAAGGAGAGAATACTGTCAATAGTGCTAAGTGAGTGTGAATACCACTAAAGTGAGCGCGAATACCACCAAAACAAAAAAAAAAAAGCGCAAATACGGCTAAGTGAGCATGAATATCACAAGAGCTGCTAAGTGAGTGTGAATACTGCGGAAGAAAAATGAGAGCGAATACAGCTAAGGGAGCACAAATACCATGAAATAAGGGAGTGCAAATACTGATAAGTGAGCACGAATACCACAAAAAAAAAAAAAAAGAGTGTGAATACTGCTAAGTGAGCATAAATACCACAAACACCACTAAGTGAGTGTGAATACAGTGAAGAGTGCCAGAACTGCTAAGTGAGCGTGAATACCGCTAAGTGAGCCAGCATGCTGCTAAGTGAGCGCGAGCACCGCTAAAACCGCTAAGTGAGCGCGAATACCGCTAAGTGAGCCAGCATGCTGCTAGGGGAGCGCGAACACCGCTAAAACCGCTAAGTGAGCGCGAATACCACTAAGTGAGCGCGCGAGTACCGCTAATACCGCTAAGCGAGCGCAAATACCGCTAAGCGAGCGCGAATACCACTAATACTGTTAGGTGGGCGCAAGTACCGCTAAGTGACGCAGCATACTAAGTGAGCGTGAACACCGCTAATACCGCTAGGTGCGCGCGACTACCGCTAAGTGAGCCAGCATGCTGCTAGGTGAGCGCGAATACCGCTAAAACCTCTAGGTGCACGCGCGTACCGCTAAAACCGCTAAGTGAGCGCGAATACCGCTAAAACCGCTAAGTGAGCGCGAATACCGCTAAAACCGCTAAGTGAGCGCGAATACCGCTAAAACCGCTAAGTGAGCGCGAATACCGCTAAAACCGCTAAGTGAGCGCGAATACCGCTAAAACCGCTAAGTGAGCGCGAATACCGCTAAAACCGCTAAGTGAGCGCGAATACCGCTAAAACCGCTAAGTGAGCGCGAATACCGCTAAAACCGCTAAGTGAGCGCGAATACCGCTAAAACCGCTAAGTGAGCGCGAATACCGCTAAAACCGCTAAGTGAGCGCGAATACCGCTAAAACCGCTAAGTGAGCGCGAATACCGCTAAAACCGCTAAGTGAGCGCGAATACCGCTAAAACCGCTAAGTGAGCGCGAATACCGCTAAAACCGCTAAGTGAGCGCGAATACCGCTAAAACCGCTAAGTGAGCGCGAATACCGCTAAAACCGCTAAGTGAGCGCGAATACCGCTAAAACCGCTAAGTGAGCGCGAATACCGCTAAAACCGCTAAGTGAGCGCGAATACCGCTAAAACCGCTAAGTGAGCGCGAATACCGCTAAAACCGCTAAGTGAGCGCGAATACCGCTAAAACCGCTAAGTGAGCGCGAATACCGCTAAAACCGCTAAGTGAGCGCGAATACCGCTAAAACCGCTAAGTGAGCGCGAATACCGCTAAAACCGCTAAGTGAGCGCGAATACCGCTAAAACCGCTAAGTGAGCGCGAATACCGCTAAAACCGCTAAGTGAGCGCGAATACCGCTAAAACCGCTAAGTGAGCGCGAATACCGCTAAAACCGCTAAGTGAGCGCGAATACCGCTAAAACCGCTAAGTGAGCGCGAATACCGCTAAAACCGCTAAGTGAGCGCGAATACCGCTAAAACCGCTAAGTGAGCGCGAATACCGCTAAAACCGCTAAGTGAGCGCGAATACCGCTAAAACCGCTAAGTGAGCGCGAATACCGCTAAAACCGCTAAGTGAGCGCGAATACCGCTAAAACCGCTAAGTGAGCGCGAATACCGCTAAAACCGCTAAGTGAGCGCGAATACCGCTAAAACCGCTAAGTGAGCGCGAATACCGCTAAAACCGCTAAGTGAGCGCGAATACCACTAAGTGAGCGCGCGAGTACCGCTAATACCGCTAAGCGAGCGCAAATACCGCTAAGCGAGCGCGAATACCACTAATACTGTTAGGTGGGCGCAAGTACCGCTAAGTGACGCAGCATACTAAGTGAGCGTGAACACCGCTAATACCGCTAGGTGCGCGCGACTACCGCTAAGTGAGCCAGCATGCTGCTAGGTGAGCGCGAATACCGCTAAAACCTCTAGGTGCACGCGCGTACCGCTAAAACCGCTAAGTGAGCGCAAATACCTCTAAGTGAGCCAGCATACTGCTAAGTGAGCGCAAATACCGCTAAGCGAGCCAGCATACTGCTATGTGAGTGCTAATGCCACTGAGTGCGAATACTGCTAAGCGAGCGCGAAAAAGGGAGCACAAATACTGCTAAGTCTGCGCAAATGGCACTGAGTGCAAATGACATGAGGGGGAGGCAAGTGTCATTTACTCTCTCCATCATCCAGTCAGTGTTCATTCATCAAGCCCTTCCTCTCTTCTCCATCATTCATTCAGCTCATCCTTTCATTCAGTCATTCTTTATCCATCTCTTCAGTCTTTCTCCCTCCTCCACTCATTTATTATCATCCACCCATTTACTCATTCTTTGTCATTCATCCATTCTGCAGCCATTGACCTATTGATCTATCATCCCTCCATTTATTCATCATCTGTTCATTCCCTAGCATCCAGCCATTCACCATCCAGCCATTAATTCTCCATTATCCATTCATTCAGCCCTTCATTCATCACCAGCATTCCAACATTCATCATCCATTCTCCGTCATTCATCCATCCTATGCAGTCATTCATGCCTTCAGTCATCCATCATCCACTCATTCCATCTCCTTATTCATTCTCCATCACCCACTCAATCATCCCTTTCTCCACTCTCCATCATCCAGTCTTTCATTCATCCCATCCACTCCTTCATGCATTCATTCGTTCTCTAGCATTCGTTGTCTATTCATCCAGCCCTCCGTTCATTCTTCATCATCCAGTCGTTCCTCATCCATCCATTTATTCATTCTCTACCCATCATCCCTCCCTTTATTCATCATCTGTTCATTCCTGGTCATCCAGTCATTCACCATCCAGCCATTAATTCTCCATCACCCATCTGTTAATCACCAGCATTCATCCATCCAACATTCTCCATCATCCATTACCCAATATCAGCTATTTCTCAATCAACCCTTCATCGTCCATTCATACCCCATCGTCCATTTATTCATCATCCCATCACTCATTCATCGTCTATTTATTCCCTGTTATCCAGTCATTCACCATCCATCCATTAATTCTCCAATATTCATCATCCCTTCATTCATTCCCCATCATCCATCCATTCTACACTCATCTATTCATTCTCCATTCATTCCTCATTTATTGATCTCTATTCATTCGCCAGTCATCCATTCATTCTCCATTCAATTAGAACTATGATACTTTGCGCCAAACTTATAAAACTGTAGAAAATAAATACAAGCCTTTGTATTAACTCCTGTACCAATGTTGTGTGGAAAGTGTTTTATTTCAGTGTTCTGTACGCCATCACTGCTGCCAGGTTAGTAATTGCTTTAGTACCACCGCAACTAAAGCTTAGCAGGCACTCACTGCAATCCACTCCTGGTACTGTGTTAATTCGTTTGCAGTAACACTTCGTCAGCTTGCCAAGCCAAACCTTTTAATTACTGATCCATCGTCTTTCTTGATTTCTTTCTCTACCAAAGCAGGGACTTGCACTGTCATGTGGTGACCTGTATAGCTCAAAGCCTCCAATGAAAACACAAACTTAAATTACAACACACCCAAAACACCTGGAGCTCTTCCTACCTTAGTCCTTCATATTCACACAGCCCAATGCTGAGAAAATGCTGAACAGGCATCTGTAAGAAGAAACTGCATCCTTTCAAGCATCCCTCCCTCCTGCAGACACGACATACAGTGTCTCCTAGGGGCAGTTTCATTCCAGTAATGATTGTACCAAAGCATGTTGCAGTAGTGGCTCCTGACTTGTGGATTTACTGAGACAGTAGCTGGGTGCTAAGTGCTCCTTCCCAAGCCATCTCTGAACTTTTACCAGACAGTTCTTGCCCCTTGTTTGGCCTCTGTGAGAAAAAGGGGATCAGGCTGCTGGTCTGGATTCCTAGTCACAAAACCCAAAACGCATATCCACATCACCTATTGCTGCACAGCTTTTATCTATTTACCTGTTTTTAAGTATTTATTTCAACATCTAAGACATGCTAATAAAGGGGACAAGAGACTGGATGCAGAGGAGGGACACATCCATTTACCCAGGGTGGGGGCTTAACTGTAGCCACTTCTATAATAACCTCCACAGTGATAACACAGGAATGAACTTGAACTGCACTCACACCCAAGACTTCTAAGAATTTCACACAAAGCCTGCATGATGTTTTCTTTTAGTCTTAGCAAGCGTCTTCGCTAATTCTGCAATGCCAGCTTTCACTACATATTGTTTATATATGCATATTTCTGTAACTTTGCTGAGTGTAGGAATAGAGTTACCTTCAGCTTAGGACTCGCCACTTGAGTCTGCTGGGCCACCAGCTTTGGTCCTTTCAGGAGAACAGACTTTGGCCCTGGGGTTGTGGCCACACTTGCTGTACTGCTGTAATATATAAAAGTTATTTTTACCTCTTCAAAGTCCTCTTTGGCTGATGGAAGATCAGAAGCCAGGCTGGCATCCCCCAGGTGTTTCTCCATCCTCTCTCCATGCACTACAGTGGTCTTTATGACCTTGCTGACTTTCCGGCCCTCCACTGGTTCGGACTGGAATTTGGAGGCACTAGAGAGAATGGCAGGTTCTGACAGGGTCACCTGCAAGGTTCAAAAGCACAAGTGAGATGGAGATGAATTCCACACTTCATGGTGTGCACTGGCCAAATTCACTGCTGTGTCTATGGGCTCCACAGGGTAAAGTGTAGATCTGCTAGGGTCAGCTTACTGGAAAGAAAAAGGAAAAAAAAAGAAAAAACAGAGAAAAAAAAAAAAGGAAAAAAGGAGAAGAAAATAAAAAGGAAAATAGAAAACAGAAAAAAAAAAACAAAACAAAACAAAAAAGGGAAAATGAAAAAAAATTAAATAGAGGAAAAAGGAAAAAAGAAAAAAAAAGAAGAAAGGTAAAAAGAAGAATAGGAAAAAAAGAAAAAAGGAAATAGAAAAAAGAAAACAACAAAAAATGTTAAAAAAATAGGAAAAGAAAATGGAGGAAAAAAGGAAAAATAAAAAAAGGCAAAAGAGGGAAAAAGAATAAGGAAAACCAGGAAAATAACAAAATGAAAAATGTTAAAAAAAGGAAAAAGAGGAAAAAATTTTAAAAAAGAAAATAGAAAAAAGGAAAATAGAAAAAAGGGGGGGAAAATATCAAGGCTCTTCTTTCTTGTTACTTTACTCCTAAAGAATTACTTCTGATGAGTAATTCCTGCAAGCAAAGGTATCAGTGATGTTTTTTACAATTCCAATAACTGCTTGCTGCACCTTGGCTTTGGCCCAGCACTGCTGAAGGCACACCCCATTGCCAGCTTCTGGCCCTCCCTCACAGCTCGGTGGTGCTGATCCAATTGTCTGTAGGGCCAGACACTGAAGTACAGCAGGAAGGCACTTACCTTTTCAGACTGCATTCATTTTTAATTACCTGGCTCTAAAACAGTTTTTGTTCATATCATAGATGTTTTTAGCCTCTTCAAAGCAAGAACAGACCAGCAAGGTAAACTTACTGTAACTAAGGGGTTCTAGGACTGAGTGGCAGAATGAGCACGCTACTGCAGTGGTTAAGAACCCTGCTGGGGTGCTGCTGCTCTGTGCCACGGCAAGCAAAGCACACCCTACCTCTGAGTGCTCACTGTCACTCTTCAGCACAACTCGCTTCACCACTTTGGAATAACCATCTCCCTCTTCCACAGGGACGGGGGTTTGCGGTGTTCCCTGCATTAGCACTTCCTCTTTTTCCATGCCATCTGGAGCAACGTAGCGCCGGATGATCTTCCGAGTGACCTGAAGGAATGGAGTTTAGTCCCCAAAGACGTAGCAGTAAAATATTCCTCTCTGTTCCCTATCTAGTATTTCCTACTCAAAGGGCATTTTGTCCTGCTTGAAAGAACCTGTGTAGATGGTTCTGTGTTCTATTCCTCAACTCCTACTCAAGAGACTCATCTGGTGCTAAAGCTCTCAAAGCACTGGCTGGCCAAAGCAAGAGAATTACAGGGTTCAAGATGTGAAATTGCTCAGGACGATGGGTGTGCATCCTTCTGTGGATGACCCAAACCTCTGTGTGGCACAGTTCAAGGCACAGACCTATCCATAAGAACCGTCACACTTGCCTCTGTGCAATGAGACCAAGGAATCTTTGGCTGGGGTGGTTTGTTCTGCCAGGAATTCAAACAGGTTCCAGAGACAGCCTATCCAGCTGAAGGGGTGAGATGTCTTCTCAGAGGACAGAAGATGGGGTTTGCCACCGTCCCAGCTCAGCCAAGTCCTAGACCAAATCACTGAGCACCAAGTTGTCAGATAAAGAAAAGAGCACAGAAGTTCCCCTTTCACTTCCAGGCTGTGCAGAATTTGTTTTTCTAAGCATGATCTGATTTTGAAGATCTAGACTCTGGGTTTATCTGACTCTTACAGACCAAGCCTTCCATTGCTTTCATTAGGACAAGCAAACAAACATCTCAGATAAGATTGCAGTGGAGTGGAGTTTTGGTGGGGTTTTTAAAAAAGAAAAAAAACCAACTTTCTACTAAAATATGTGGATCTATGCAGAATTTTCCTTGGCTTTAAATGAAAGTTGACAAGATACATCCTGTTAGGTTGTACACTGTAACAGAACAATTTTGAGAATCTAAATTATTGTTCAAACTTTGGTATCTCTCATGAGCTGAAATTCTCATTCCTTCCACTCTCTACTCTTCAAATCATGCCCCTTCACAGCAGAAAGTCTGTCATTTCTGTGGATGATTTTTCTTTCCTTTCCTTCCTGGAGAGGAAGAAGGTAGCAAGGGGCAGAATTGACAATACCTTCTTCACCACCGTGTGGCCATGTTCATCTGTGTACTGCTCTTCTGTGACTGTTTCTGGTGGCATTTCAGGCATACTATCAGCCTGTACGACAAAGAACAAAGCTGTGTGAAGCGAGGCCTTCATGTGGGTCTTGAAATAAGCCACTTTAACATCAGTTAATTCGTTACAGAATGGAAAAAACCCAGCAATGTTAGGAAAAAAACCTGTTCTCCAAATAAATCCTTAAAAAGGCATGCACAGAAAAGTGATGCCACAGCAAACAGGCAAAGATAAGTTAGTTGATCTTGTTGTATACAGGGCTGACAATCCTTCATCTGCCGAGGCATCTATGGAGTTTAGGGGTGGGTTAGCAGTGTTACTGTCATCTTAAGGTTTATCCAATGGAGATGCATTATTTGGGAGCATCCCAGCTTGAGGTGCAACACAAACTCAGGCCTAAGGCAGCACAGGCCCGTGCAGTCATTCAACACTCGGTACCTGAATGATCACCCGGCGCCGAATGACTCTGGTAGTGACCATCTCGTCCTCGTCCGAGCTGAGCTCCAGCCCACCTAACTCCTCTGCTAACTCCTAGGGGAAGCACGGAAGCAGGATCTGTATGTGGTACTAGCAGTAGCTACAGCTTCTGTCTTCCTACACCAGCTCTGCAATTTCCTACATTTTGCATATGCTTCCTGGGTTAATTACACAGAAAAATATACAAAAGCCTTTTAATCCTCCACAGGCGGAAGTACAGAGTGCAGGGTACAGACAGTAGGACTGAACAGTTTTGACAATAGGACAGTATAGCAGTAGCCTCAGAAAGATCAGGAAAAATTAGTAACAAGTGCTGAACTTGTCTATCCTGCATCGGGAAGAATTAAAATTTTAAACAAACACCTTGGGTGGCAAAGAGAGGCTGAAAAGAATCCATTGGGAAATAGCTGTAGTAACAGCTTTTATGAAAATATAAAAGGCAAGATAAATAAGGGGGGGTGGTGGTACCAGCTGCTGTTGTTGTTTCACTTCAGCAAAAGTATCAGAGGGAAAAAGCAGTACATTATTTTGAGGGCAGCTGTCCTCCAGCAGCCCTTGTACTGGGCCCTGCTGTAGGTACCTTGTCAATTATCTGATACGCTTGAAATTCCACCTTTCCCTGAGATCCCAGAGGCAGAGCTCTGAAACCCTTCATTCTAGAGGTGATACCTTTGGCCACATAGTAGCCAAGAGAGAAGGCCTTGTTTCTAACGAACACAAAGGTGAAACAATTTCTGCCTCAGTACAGCTGCACCCTCTCTGCTCCAACCTTACTTATAAAGCTGATTTCCTACCCAAGGATGCCTTCTCCTTTTCTTCCACTTAGAACGGGCAAAGCAAGCTGTTTATTCTTAAATCTTCACCTGCCGGGAAACTAATTCTCCATGAAAAGCCATATGGTTACTCTCTTTCCTTGCTGGTGGATGTCTTCCCCTCTCTGAATGCTGCCATGAAGTCCCTCGTCTCACACAACCCAAGACACCCTGTACAGTTTTTGATATCCTCTTTGCTCTCCTTCACTGTATCTCTTTACTGTCTGTATGCTACATAAACACCATTCTTCCAGGGCATCCTTAGTACTCTGCAATGCACAGCTGCTGTCTCTTTTCTGTCTCACTGACTTTAGAGACCTTTCACACCATTTCTCATGCTGCTCTGGGCTAGCCTTGCCTTTCTTTATGAGCTTTACTGGTATTACTTTGTCTGCAGTACGTCTGTTTCGGTTTGTTTCTGCTCCTGTTACTGACCCTCTCTCTCTCAGGCACAGATGGAACTGTCACAGGTCAAAGGACAAAGAAGGGTAGAGCAGAACCAGAATTACCAGCCTAGACTTTGGGATCTGGGGTTTGCTTCAGCTTTGAAAACCTCAGGAGAAAAGCCTTGACCTGACCCTTTAAACCACAGAGGGGAGGAAGAAAAATTCAGTGCCAGATGCAAATTAATTACAAATATTCTTATCTTAAGGAATGAGCGAGTCATAAAAATTGGTCTATTGCATCAATTACATTGAGGCAAAGTTGTTGATTTACCTTTTCTAAAGACTCCTCTTCAAAGCCCCTTCCAGACTTCTCCATCTGCTCCTCAGTGGACTCCACTATCACAAGACTAGATCTCCTTGGAGAGAGGCTTTCCTGGTGGAGCTGGGGGTCCTCAGGCTCTTGGATGATGGGGGAGTCCCCTCTCTGCACAGGGGATGGAGGCTGCGGGGGGGCTCTCTGCGCTTCTCCCTTTGCCGCGCTTGAGCGCGCAGATTTTCCGCTCGCTGCTTTTCCAGCTCCCGCGGACTGCTCTGTTCCTGGAGTCGTGACGCTGTGAATTACAGGTCCAAGTGAGTTACCACCGTGCACTGCTTCCCAATTTCCAGCAATGGAACATTAGGCACTGACTTCATATTGTTATGTTTTCTGTTGTTCGGCAAAGTCTAAAAATAACTGATACTGCTTGACAGGAGCTACAGAGCAGTCTGTCTGGGAATGCCACCCATTTTCTTGAGCAAATCTCCAAATGGATATCCAACTCTTCCATGCAAGTATGCAAAACCTGGTATTTGTGAAGTATTTCAGAGAGCTTTGCTTTCACTTGCGCCCTCACTTTTCTACATACTACCATTTATTTTTTTTTAGTGGGAGAGCCTGGATTGCTAAAGAACAATGTGAGGCACTTACAACACTGAGCACAAACTGTGCAGCTGCAAAGAAGAAAAAACAACTTTCATGTAGAATTCTGGAGCTTCAGCAAGCAGAAACTTAGTAGAGGTTCAGGTTTTCTTTGTAATGGTATTTTTATGGTTGAACCCTGATTCATGATTAATTGCTGCCCCAAGTTAGTTAAACCTATTATTATATATGTTACTATGTAACACACTTACAAAGGAAATACATCTAATTCCAGCAAATGTACATTCAATATTGTTGTATATTTCCCCTTGGAGCATGTTCCTATTTAAATCTAGCCCGATTTTCCACCTAGTTCAAATTAGACCTGCAGTGTAGTGAAATTCCTGTCATCATTACTCTCATGTACTGTTGGCACTATTGTCTCTGTTCCTCAAAGAAATTCATTTCCTGATGCAAATCCTTAGGGAGCATTGGTATTTTTGCCTAGCAGTGCAACAGAAGCTTTCCTCGATGGTATTTTCTGTCTCCCACATTCTCTCCTGGCATATCCTGAGCGAAGGAATCCCCCTAAGTCCATTTGCCGGACTCACCTGCCCTTTGACTGCTGGGAGCTGCATCTCCACATCAAAGTCAATCACCTCCAGGAAAATCACTTCTTTGGATAGGGATTCTTGGTATTTATTAATAAATATTAACACCTGACTCATATTAATACCTGGCTTATTAATACCTGACTCTACCCTGCAGAGAAGTCTCAGCATGGGCACATAATCAGGGAAGCTGTGGAGAAACAAACATGATCTATTTCAAATTCCATTCCAAATTACACCAACCTCACTGACAGCCCCACCTCAGAATTCAAGTTTTTGCTGCACAGGTCCTCTATCTGTAGTCTATCATGTGTTATTCCTGTAGGCATTTGTGTCTTGCCTCTGTAACACACCATTTCTGCTCCTTTGGCCATCTGAAATGCACTTTTAAAAGTCCAGTTCTTAATAAGTAGTTATGAGTTTTGTAAGTAATGATCAAATTGAAAAAAAATTGCCTCAGTTGAAAAAGCCATCCTGAATCTGAAGAAAGAGTCGTTTTGGATTACTTTCATTAATATGTTAATTAATACTTTCATTAATCACTTGTCATCCAAGACATGAGGACTGAACATATACATAAAACCCCCTTCACTTCTCTATTAATCATCTTTTCTTTCCTATACTAGACACAGATATGTGCTCACAGTGACAGACTGACTTTCTCTCCTCAGCCTTAAGGCTTCTTCCACATGGACTAAAAATTGAAAACCACAATTTGAGGAAAATTCTAGTGTGTTCATAAGTTTCAAAGGCAACTGTAAAATCCTCTTATTACACAGAGAAAAGAGAACCTGTTCCCTATGGCTTCATCCTCATCTTTTGGCACTTACAAGTATTCCTGTTGTGAAGCAGATGGTTTCCCTGGCACGTCTTGGGGTTTCCCTGAGAATTCAGCTTCTACTTGTTCCTTGTGTGCTTGCCTCAGAAGCTCAGCCATGGACACTTCGGCCTCACTCCTGGGAGTACTGTCCTGGAACGGGGAATAACTGACAGACACGTCTTCCTCAGAGACCAGAGGGGGGTGCTCGGTTGGCTCGCCGTCCTTAGACAGTCTCTGCTGTTCTTGCTTGTGTCTCGAGCTGTACACTTCCTCTTGCAGTGCTGAAAACCCTTGCCAAGACAGAGAGATAAGAAATATCCTTACAAGTCTGACCAGAATGCACAAGTCCTTCCCGTGCTCCGTGTGCCTTGAAAAACCCCAGGCACAACGCGTGACCTGAAGTTCTTGAACACCTTGAGTGGGAGGGCACCTGGCCTCTAGGAGCAGCCCAAGGCATGCCTGATTGCCACTACTATGGCCAGATTTGGACAGTAACAGGCAAAATAACATTGACCTAGAAATTTACCTCAAGTAATTATGCTTGAAACCCTCCAAGTATAGAAGAAGATTCACAACAGATTTTTTTTTCAGCTGAGTAGGATAGATTTTTGTGACTTCTCCCCCCATATCCATTATTTATCTGCTTCTGGAAAAATCAACTGTACAAAAAAAGATGAAAACACTTCATAGAGGGCTAGGTGGAAGAAGTAGCTCATTTATGTGCCATAGTCACTGGAAATCTAGTGAACTCTGAAGAACAAACTGGGGAGAAACAAAAAAGCTTGTACTGAATTTGAGCTGGACAGAGAGGTTAACCTTCTAAAAATACTTGGCTGTGATATGAGAATGCTAATTGTAACAAACAGCCTTCTATTCCTACATTTCCTTCAAGACTGGGACCTTCGCAGCTGTCTAATATGCTTCAATATTGAGTTAGGCACCCAGAAGTGTCACTTCTGGAAAAGAGGATTTTATGCCAAATAATTTGGTGGTGTTTCTTCAGTTTGCAACCACTGGATCTAATCCACTGAACTTCCAAACTTAAGAAATGCAATAGCATCCTAACAGAATTACCATGTCCTGGATACTCAAATCCAAAGGGGTTTTCTGTGAAAGCACAGAGTAGTTTCCCTTTTTAATATCTTGGTCAAATTCTAGTACAAACTTCTGAACTCTCATGAAAGCACTTGTATAAGCAAAAACACCAAACCCCAAGGTAAACTGGGCAAACATTGCTGGCCAGTGTTTGCTTCTGAAGAATCAGCTAAAGTTCTTCTACCTGGTGAAATGTGACCCTTGTGATGCCGTGCTTGCATTCCATCCACGTTGTCCATGCTTTCAAAATGGGATTCCAATGCTCTGTGGCAAGAGCTGACAGATGAGCCTGGGCCAGCACCTCAGAGCAGAGTGATGGTTGGAGAGGTACCCTAGGCAGTTTGGGTCAGGAGCCACTTACCTTCACTGTGGTCCAAGGACTGCTCCGTGTCGGCGTACGTGCGCGTGCCGTGGCCCTGCATGGGGTCTATGCCGCTGGTCTCCATCAGGTGAACGATGTCCATGCGGTTGATTTTCGTGAGACACTGGGTCAGATTGGTATCTGTGCCGTTGGAAGGACACCGTGCAGCTCAGTTAAGAATCAAGCACACTCCCTCCCTTCTCCATAGGAAGGGCATATACAGGAGACTGACCAATGTCGTATATAAATTATAGATACATTTAGAAGCAGTGCTATGTAAAATCTAAAAAGAACCAAATGGCTGCCTATAAAAACTAGCACACTAGTTTTTTTCCTTTTAACAAATTTGCTGAGTTGCTCTGTTATACAGACAAGAATAGAAACAATATTGAGTAAAACCCATGGTCATTGGTCATCCTTTCCGTAGCCTAAATTTTCCCCAAATTTTCTTTGTGATTACAACACACCTGCGACCTCAGCTAGCAGACTGGAGTCAGTTACACACAATAACTGGAGACAAACCTGTTGCATGTTTCCCATCCCTTTCAAGCCAGTATTTGAGGAGTGCGTGGCTCTGGTCTTGAAGAGAATTGGGATTTTCAATTCGGATCTGGTGAATTTGCTCCTCTGTGAAGTCCAGTTCTCTTGCTAGCTCTGAAAAAGAAATCTGTCTCTGTAAAGAGGTCTCCTACTACTACTACTCCCCTGGTCTAACTTCATTCAAAGAAAAGTAAATGTCTGTGAATCACAGTTTAAACCCAAAATCTGAGAAAACATTTCCATGTCATTCCATGTTACTTTCACTTGTCCCCATTATCGTTTGCTGCCTCAAGTCTATTAAATCCACCATGTTAAAGTGATTCTTTAGAGCAGGTTCCTTTGTTAACCCATTTAGGACTCTTGGTATCCCAAACAAAATAAGCTTCGGAAATATTTTTCTAAAACATCTTTAGATAATCCGAAAATCATCCAAAATAAACAGGAGTGTGGACCATTCCCCTCCATTCTCTGTGGAGCAGAAAACGTGCACTTTACCTGTCCAGCTGAATCCAAGATGATCTGCAATGTGGGCCAGTCTCTCCTCTGTCCTTTCCTGATCATCCTGTTGATCTAAAGGTCAAAGAGAGCTGGAAGTTGCCTTTTGCAAGTTAAAAACCATTTCCATAGGAGAGAGAGCCCAAGAAGGGAAAGCGCTGTTTTTTCCTAGCTGCTGCGTCTAAATGTGGACAGGCTGCGTAACTCAAGTGAGGCTTGTAAATCCCTAGGTTCAAAATGAAGCCAAAAAAGCTTGGTTTCTCGAAAAGCATGGGACTATCTAGTTTTTCTATTTGGAAATCAGATGTTCATGTGAAAACCTAATCTAGGACTGAAGCACCTACTATGCCTATTTTGGCCAAGCATTTTACTCTAAAACTAATTGTAAAGTTCAGTTGAAGACTTGGACTAAGTCAAGAGCCATAGTTTTCCATGCCTCCTTACTGAATGCCAGGGTTGACGAATTCATTGGGACCAGTGCTTCTGATCATATTCTTTGTGTTGTAAGGCAAGTTTTGTTCAAACAGTCCATACAGCATGTCAGATTATGGTCTGTATTTGAGATATTGTTAATTTTAGTGTCTTTGATCCTTTGGACTGGGAGTGAGACAAAATACTGACAACGAAGGCAAGGAAAAATCAGATAGTCATTTGTCAGTCCTCATTCACTTCACTAATGGTGAGACTGACAGCTCCTCCCATCCTCTGAGGTAATTTAAGGATGGTGGAATTTGAGTTTTGATTTTCCCTGAATGCACACATGAGCTGCGACACCTCCGAATCAGGAAATTGCTTAGGGTTCATGATATGCACGTGTCATTCCGGCTCCTGATTTCCACGAGGGCGACTCAGTACTAACACACAAGTAGGCGAGAGGAAAACTAAGCACCAGAAAATGTGTACTGAAAGAGTTACTGGTGACTCAGAGTTTTCTTCAGACACAGACTGTCAAAAAAAAGGAACATATAAAGCTTCATTATATAAAACTCCTGCAGATCTCATTGTGTACCAACTCAAAAGTCTATAACTTTGCCTGTCTCGCTTTCAATCGACGCCCAAGCATTTCATTATTAGTAGAAGTTAATAGCTAGTAATAGGGCCAGGGAAAGTCAAAAGCCAAAACGTGCATGACCTAAGCAATCAGTTTAATGACAAAACCATACGTATTTCTAGAAGTGTTTTTGCTTATTAAGGTAACACTTCCCATAAGCATTTATGGTTTGCAATCTTGAGATTGTTTCACAGACAAGAACACAGACACAAGACAAAAAAACCAAATACAGCTCACAAGGGAAAAAAAAAAAGCACAACTAACCACCAAAAGCTGAAAAAAAAAAGCCACACGCATTACACCTGTGCACAAACGCACACACACGCGCACACCAAAGAAAACAAAGAACAAAAGAGTTTAATTCATGACATGCGTCGCACAGGGAATCCCAGTCGTTGGCAAATACCTTCAGCACGGTCATGGACATTTTCGTCAGGGATACGTTCAATCTGAGTCTCTACAGACTCATCCCAAATGGGTCTGATGTCAAAGATGTCTTCAGGAACTGACTGCTGAGTGTCACTGGATGGCACATTTTCAATAACTGAAACTTCTAGGGCACTACTACTTTCATCATCTGAAACTAATTCTTGTTCTCTCTCTGACTGCGTGAGTCTTTCCACTAATTTGGAAGCTTCATCACTAATTTCTTCAAAAAACTCTATGGAGTTTTTGTAAAGATCAAAAAAATGGTCCTTACTTTCTTTTGTGGGACTAAAAGCACTGCGGGAGCCTGTAGCGCTTCTGCTTTTAACTGGCAACCGTGAAGAAAATACCTTCGATCTTGCTGTTGTTGCCTCATCTGAGTCTAGCTCAAACTTCATCTCACTCTCCCTCTCTCTGGCCTCTGCCTCTGCCTCAGCATAACTCCTAGCTTTGATAGAACGTCTGGTCTTTGGGTCCACGGGACTACTGGCATCCGATTCCGATTTACTGCGGCTGTCCGGCTTTGCAGGGACTGCGCTCGCCACGTCGAGCACTTTGGGTGACTCTGGCCTGCGGACGGACGTGTCCGTGTGTGAGTGTTGTGGTTCGGCTTTTTGGAAAGCCGCTTTCACGGGAATTTTAGACTTTGGTTTCGCTTGGTCATCTTTTCCTTCACACTGCGAACTGTCCAGGAAGTCATCCGGGGAAAGGCTCTCGTTTTCCGATTGTTGCGAGGATTGCGATGTGGCAGCAGCTGTTCTTACAGGGATTTTGGATTTGCTTTCACAAGAAGGCACGTTCTCCATTAGAGCAGTGGGGATTTCAATCACAGATCTCTGTTCCTCTGGGGAAGAGTCTGGGGACTCCGCACCCTGTTCAGAACTAACTAGTCGAGTGACTTCAGAAAAATCTAATTCATCTTCTACCGCACACTGCTCGGGAGAGATGGGGCAAGGCACCTGACTGCTATCAACCGTGTCAGTCTCCATTCTGGAGAGGGACTCAGCTTCAGAGGCAGCAATTTCTTTCTTTGGTGATTTTGAAGAAGCTGAAATACCCATTTTAATTGGAATTCTGGATTTAAGATCTGCTTTTGCAGTGCCTGCGCTGGCACCTTCACCCATCATTTCTTCAGATCTATCACTAGACTCAGGTGATGGGGGTGAATATCTCAATGCATCTTGTTCTTGTATATCTGGGTCCTCTGACTCTGACGGTGCAAACGGGTCCACTGACCCCTCAAGCTTTGAAGATTCTGCCTCTGCTGCTTCTTTCACTTCTTCACATAAAGAAACTTCTTCCTGAGGCTCCTGCCCCACCTGGAAGAAGTGAAAGCTTTCATCTGGGTAGTTCCTTTTGGTCATGTCAATTGCTCCACTTCTAGTCATCTCAAACAACTTGCCTTCCTGAAAAAGAAAAGGATTTTGTTCACTGAGTGGCGTCCCTTCTTCGGTGGGTGTCCTGGCCGGTGTCGTGTCAGGCGTTGTGCCTTGGGATCGCCTGTCTACCATCAACCCAAATATCTTCTGTTCCTCTTCTTTCACCCGAGCTTCAAAAGCTTCATCGTCTTCACGTATTTCACTCCACATGTCAGAATCCACGTCGGTTCTGGTGATGACAACCTGACCCACCAATTTCTCTGTTTCATCTCTTATATCCTTAGGGGCAGATTCAGATAATTTTGTTGATTCTGAGGTCAGAGACCCTTGTGATATTGTCTGAAATCCATCCTCTGGTTTGGGCTCTATTTCCATGTACACTTCCTCTGAAGAGCAATATTCACTGCCCGTGTCTCTGCTAAGCAGAGCTTCACCAGTCTGATCTTTCCCTTCTGCGATAGAATAGGTTTCCCTAGATAGCACACTTCTATCAGATCCTACCTCACTTTCAGAGTCAATGAAGAAATGTCCAGAAGACACATTTTCATAAGGGCTCACTATATATGGAGCACTACCGTCAGTGGCATCTGCTGCACAGCTGTCGAGTTCCCCTGTGCCAGCGGTTAGGGACGAATACTCTGGTAAGGGCTCCTCAGCATGAGCAGCCCTGTGAGACGTCTCACAACCTGTATCTGCTTTTCCCCAATCCCTTGCCAAAGCAGAACGGTCAGCGGTGTCACCTTCGGCCAGTTTGCCGTCGTGTGGGACAGAGTACTCGGTGGTACCGTGTCCATGAGAAAGACCATCTGCCTCTTCTGACACAGCTCCCGTAGAAATGAGATCGCTGCGTGGTAACAGGGCCACGGGTCCGACACCTTTTTCCGTAGCATCGCAATGCCCCATTGTTAGTGAAGACTCAGCGTGAACCTCTTTCTGAGAAATGTCACCAACAGAGTGACAGGGAGTACATCCAGATCGTGTGACCGGAGCATCGGGACTGACCATCTCACAGTCACCTGTACCATCACAACACTTTGATTCCGCACTTTCTGCTGACGCACAACCATTGGAAGGACAAGTGCCCATGGAAGGCTTACAGCTGCGTCCAAGGATAAGCAGCTCCTCTTTGTCACCTTTGCCTTGTGCTTTAACCTCACCTATCCCGACAGAGCATGGCTGGGAATCAATGGGTTGGAAACCTGCTTCATCAGGGCTAGAGCTGGAGTCAATACTAGATGGTAATGGTGAGGGTGGCTGCACTCGGATCACAGGCTCCATTAAGAGGCCTGAGTCAGCTTCTTTTTTGAGCCGAGTCAATTCCGGCTCGCTTTCGGAAGAGGAAGAGCTCTTTCTAGATTCAGTGGCAGGTGTCACCACCATGGGTATGCCTTTTTCTACTACAGCAGTTGGCTTCGATGTTTCAGTCTCCCGTGAGGCTTCTGAATTGGCAACTACAGAAGATTCATCTTGCTTACAACTCCTTTTATAATCTCTCTTCTGTTTTGCTTCTTGTTCCAATTCATCAAACATTTTGATTTTGGTCACCATTTTAAACATCTCTTCTTCAGGGGTGAATCTCTTCTTCGGTTCACTTTCCGAATCGTCCTCCGGTTCTTCGTTGACTTCAGGGATGGTGGCTGACTTTGGTATGTCTGCCATTTTAGGTGTGATTTCATAGCTAATTTCTTCCGAACTAGGAGTTTCGGGGGAAATGGGGCTTTTCCCCGAACTCTCCATGAGGGATGTTTGCTCTAGACTGTCATCATCGGCACTTCCCTCAGGGTCACGGAGAATCCTGGAACGCACCGATGCCAGCTCTGGGCAGGCTTCTGCTTTGCTATGAACAGACGGAAGAGGACCCTGCCCCAAAATACAAGCCTTCACTGTTGGTTCTACGGGGCTGCTTTCAAGGGAATCGCGGCAGGGGGACTCTTTCATAGGACTGGGCTCCAAGGAGTCGGGCGTTTTGTGCGATGAGTTATCTTCTAGCACTGGGCTTGCTTCCAGGGAGTCTTTATGACTTATAGTCAAAGAGTCATCTGCAACTGGGCTAAAGCCTTCACTATCATGGCTAGCAAGTGCAAGTTCCAGTTTCTGGGGACTTCTAACTGTAAGACGGCATTCACCGGCTACATCTTTTTCTTTCTCTAAAGCAGTGTCATGTGTTTCAGAAGACTTAGTGAAATGTGCAGTGGTTCTGGATTCTTTATCCCTGCTAGTATCTTTCACAATGGAAGCTGAGCTATTTTCTTTAAGTTTATCAGCCTCTTCTTCAGAGGCTGGAGGTACATGCTCTTCTGATAAATGGTCAGAATGAGACTCACTAGTCGCTGTAACAGCATCTAGCTGCCTCTCAGTAATACCTTTTTCATCTTCCTTTGAGGAGAGTTCCTTGGTTGGAGGTGTTTCTGCTGTTGTGTGTACTTGAGCCGCTCCTTTAGCATCTTCAATTTGCCCATCAGTTTTCTTTGGTGAGAATGAAAGGCTTTCTGGGCTCGTTTCGGGAGTCTCTGCCAGGCCCTCATGCTTGTAACTTTCCTCTGAGCTGATCTGAGGGGTTCCATCAAGTAGGCTGCCTGGAGAGTCAGCCACACCTTCGTGTTTAAGGCTCTCTGAGCTCCCATCAAGAGCAGCACTTTGCAGAGAAAGAGCAGGAAGGAATCCGTCTTTCCCATACTCTGTGGGAAAAGCAGCACCAAAAGGACTGGTCAGTACTTGCTCCAAGTTAACCTCTCCCTCCTCTGTCACTGAGAGGTGTCGAAACTGTTGGTATTTGTCATTATCCTCCAGTTCTTCTTTAATGACAGCAGAAAAGTCTGTTGAAGTTTTCCTGTCAGGGCTGATCTGGAAGTCAAGATCTCCCTGATCGTCAGAAGTCCTGCCCTTCCCAGCCGCCGTTTCTTTGGCACTTTCAGCTGCCATTACTGGAGGGAGAGGCTGGGTTGGCTTTTTGCTGCTCTGCTCTTTTGCTTGGTCTTTGCCACTAGCTTTTTTGGCAGTTTCGATGGTGGAAATTTGAGTTTTTCCTTTCTTTGATTGTGGCTCTTTCTCTGCTTTTGACACCATGCTTGGTTTGTCCTTCAGTTTGTCTGTCTTGAGGTTTGACACTCGCTTCGTTTCACTCTGCAAAGGAATTGTTTTCTTGCGGGGAGTTTCCTTCTCAGGGGCCGGTTGCTTCTGCTTGACAGATTTATGTTCAAAGAGTCCGGAAATATTCTTGGATGGGTCTTGCCCTGACTGGAAGGCTTTCATTAGTTCCCGAACAGACATGGTCTCTTCCAGCCTCTCTGTCTTAGAAGAAGGTGAGACGGGCGGCTGGGCTTTGTGTGCTACCGGCTTTTTGACTTGCGCGGGTTTTTTAGGCGCCTTTTCAGCAGGGCCTTCTTTTGCCTGAACTCTGACGGGCAGTTTTGACCGTACTTTTTGCTCATCTTCCACTCGTTTCTGGAGAGCTTTCACTTTATCTTTTATTGA
This sequence comes from Hypocryptadius cinnamomeus, assembly GCA_013400635.1. NCBI lineage: Eukaryota > Metazoa > Chordata > Aves > Passeriformes > Zosteropidae > Hypocryptadius > Hypocryptadius cinnamomeus. The sequence goes on along the minus strand of VYZP01037150.1, from coordinate 81,002 downwards.
GCCAATGGGAGTTTCCTCGATAACAGGGGACACAGCTTTAGGCTCTGGAGCACCTGTCACCTTTAGGCCAGGCTCCCCAGCCGATGCCTCATCTGCAGTGAGCTTAGGCAGTCTCAGTTTCTCTCCGCTGCTGTGCACCTTGCTTTCCTTTGGCTTTGGCTTTTCTCGTAGTTTTGCCCTAAGGGGCTTTTTAACTTCTGAGGCTGCCTTCTGTTGCTCCTGCGAACTTGGTTTCCCAGTTTTTGGTGATTCTTTTCCTTTTTTTTCAGAATCCCTGCTTACTGCTACAGCTTTGATTTTCTCTTCTACTACCTCCTCTTGTAAGGACTGTGGCTGTTCCTCATGAAGAGGAACGTGAGTTTTTAAATCCTCTTCAAGGTAACCCACCGTTCCTGTTGTGTCTGGCTCCCCTTTTTTTGTTGTCCCTTTCTCTACCCTGACTTCTACGCGGCTCGGCTCTGTGACTTCTGATGGAGCATTTCTCCTGGCCTCTTCAATTTCTTCATCACTGACGATGATCCATTCTTCTTCTAAGGGTTCTTGTCTGGAAAGGGACTTCTGCAAAACGTGTTCTTCTCTGGCGTAGGATCCACCTCTCAGAATTTCATTTACTTTTTCTAAGTCCTCTTTCACTCTTTCAACTATTTCAAAGGGTTCCCCTGGCTCTTCTTCAGCGGACTTTTCGAGATCTTTCACCTTAATGGAGCCTGATTTATCAGAAGGGTCACTTGTCAGGATGGCAGTCATTTTGATCAGATCTTGTTTCATCTCAGAAACTTCAGACAACAGGTCTGGACTGGCTAGTACAGGGACTTCGTTAACCAGATGGCTTTTCAGGACAGATGTTTCTGTAGATTCTGTCTCGTCATCTTTGATGCGAATGAAAAACATTGAAAGTAAAATGGAAATCAAAAATAGAGATTGGAAAATGTAATCAGGACTGAAAATGACAGTCTTTGACTGTAGTGGTAGGAAGGTCAACAAAATGGGCCGGGAATGGTGGATCCACAAGATCTGAGGGTACAAGAGCAAAGCAAAGCTAACGGGGGGGGTGGGAAAAAAAAACAACTGAAAAGGAAAATGGCAGGAAATAACTTGCTTCACTTTATCTCTAGAGCACAACCACACATACAGTATCAAAGCTGGAACAAGCCAAACCAGGACACCACTAAAAAAACCCAAAACAACAACAACAAAATTTCAAATCAAAACCAGAAGAAACACAGTGAAGTTACACAAAGAGAGGCATCTCAAGATTGTTCAGATGTTACAGATCAATGTTCAAATAAAAAGAAAAACAAGAAAAAAGGGGGAAAGCATTAGAACTGATTGAAAGTCGATTTCCTCTAAGAGAAAGCCAGTGTTAGCAAACTGTCAGAATAACATTGGGTTAACAGTTTTGTTTTTCTTAATGACCAAAATAAAAAGCAAAAAGTAATTCTGCAGTAATCTAAAATATGATCAAATATGTAGAGATCTGAATCAGCTGCAAACCGGCATTTCATCTAAGGGGATTTCACACCTACACAATGAAACAAACAGGCTTTTGTTTTAAGAGGCATGGTCCTTTCCTTGGAACATCCTCATTGACAACTAATGAACTGACTGAGGAAAGAGAAGACAGAGAAGAAAAGGAGAGATAACAAGAAAAAACTGTGAATCAACTTAGAAGTGATTTCAGAGTTTTAAAAAATGTAATGTATGGCAACCCAAAGTCACAGACAGTCACACTAGACACATACGTACAATTCATGTAAGGCAAGTTATTTCCATGCAAAGCAAAGGTGTTGCAAATGCTGCTGGGTATGTAGCTTCGGTTAAAAACAAGAGCTCCAAAAATTATTCATATAAATTAAAGGTACATGAAAATACTGTAAACATACTGTGGTGAAATATTTGTCTAATCTGGCAATCAATACACAGGAAGGTGGCTGCAGATAATTCCCATGATGCCATAACTGCCTGCTGGTAATATTTCATTTCAGCAAGAACTAGCAGAAAATGGATATTGAACAAAACAAAACACTGGAGAACTGAAGCAAGTTACAAACAGAACACAATGCTTGAGGAATCACAGATGGACATTTTCCCTTTAAAGGTAGCATGTCACATGGAACTGCACATTTCAGCACCCCAGTGAAAGTCAAAGAACTAATGCAAATAAGGAGACTTTAAGCAACATATAATTAGCTGCCTTTATTTGTAAAAAACATCCATTTTGCTATGCTGTTCTCCTGAGTGTAGCAAATGCTAAATATTTGTGCTGTACATTAATTAGAGCCAGATTGCTGCAGGGTATTGTGGTGCTGAAAATGTGGTCTTCTGGTGCTGCTGCTTTACAATGAACTGTCTGGTGCATGCTGAAATGCCAGCCAGTTATTTTGCAAATTTGCAATACGCACTTTCATAAATATCAAATGTATGACTCTTTCACTGGCCAATAATCGAGTTAATCAGCCTGAAGCAAAGCAACTCCAGTGGGAAATAAATTGGAAGTGCTATCCAGACAGTGTGTGGCTGGAGCAGGAACACTCACTGGGGTTCTCTGGGGCCCTGGCAGAGTAGGCAGTGAGGAAGCGGCAGGAGGACAATGCGAGACATTGCACTCAACCGCAGAGGAAGCGAGACATCGCACTCCAAACTGGAGACAAGGCAGATGTCATGCTTTTCCTGAACAGATCCAAGAAATGGCTGCATTTGGAAGCAGCCCTCATTAAAGACACCTCTGTGTGTGCAGAGGTTCACCTGATTTGCCTCTCCCGTGAGGGAGACGTTTGCGAACCCCTCGCCCGTGGTCTCTCATGGTCACAGCCTGTGTGCGTGTGCAGAGGGTGTTTGTGCTGTGCCAAGCTGTCAGGCCAGATTCCCAGCCATATTTCACCACAGTAAAGGGTGGGGCAAGGGAGGGAGGGTTAAACAGGCTGATTCCTTTGGACAGTATCACTTTTTGGCATGGTTGTATTCCATGAGATTAACAAAATGGATTAGAGTCCTCATTAGGTTTTCATTAAAAGTGATACTGTCGTCTGTCTCAAATATGAGGCAAGAATGTGTGTCAACAAATGGAGAAAACAAAAAAAATGGAGGGATGAGCATTCATACAAGCAAAATAGCAATAGCAGGTTCACTAGGGATGTCAAAGGAAAGTAAAGGCTTAGATGAACGGTTTTTAACTGTATTACTTGTTAATTTACATGTTAATTGTATTGAATTGGATAGCTGCTGAGACATTAAATTGGTTTTTATTACGTTTTAAAAGTATTGATGTTATTAGCAATAGCAGTTAAAACTTGGCTCTCTTTCATGCTTATCTTTACTCTTAACATCTCTCATACAAATTGCATTATAACATTCTCAAGAAAAAAAAAATCTTACTTTTTTCTGAAGTCATATCAACCTGGAAGAGGAAAAAAGCAGGAGATTTAAAACTTCGAATATCATTGCTATACAGAAGCCACAGGTGAAATGCTAGTTGCATGGAGACATATGGACTTAAATGGAACCAAGAATCCATTTAAAATAACAGTAAAAGCAGAGCTTAATTTATTTAGGGTCTCTAATACCAGGAAAATGGTTACTTCACTATAGTTATGGTCAACAGCAGATGCAAAATGTTGCAGTGTACTTTCTTTAAATGCTCTTAGCAAGTGTAGAGGACCTAAACTTTTGCACTACCAGGTGTTTGGTTGCATTGCTCTTAATTTATTTCCTCCTGTGTAAAGCAAAACAGTCCAATATGGTTACGTGAAGGCATATGGCCCATCTGGAAGGCAACCAGGAGGTTTCATGCATTGTATTTCCTTGGACACATTCATTCTGAGAGCATGAACTGCATTTTTGCCTCTGTGCTCAGTGATGATGAAATGCAGGTGCACCAATGATGGCAGAACTGCCCAAGGCATGACATGGGGCTCCATGCCACTAATAGCTATTGATACCTTTAAATGGAAGCTGTGATGGCCCTCACAGGCCCACTTTTTGATTTTTCACAGTTATTTGGGTACAGATCAAACAAACCATACAATTTTACTGTTATTCAAAAGAAAACACAGTCCTTGTCAAAAAAGAATTGAAACACAATCACAGTCCTTGTCAAAAAAGAATTGAACAAAACAGTCTCAGACCATGAAAATTCAAGAAGCAAATTTTTGAGGTAGCTTTGTAATCCAGTTTATTTCAGTTCTGCTAGCATTTGTCCACACCAGTACATGTTGTTTAAATTTGGCTCTGGAAAAATATGCAAATTTAGAAGTAGCATTAAAGCTTTAATTTCCTACACAAATTTGTGGTAGGGGTAGGACAACTGTGAAGAATGCAAATCAGCTGTGCAGTACTGCTGGTACAAGATACTGTGCATGGTAAAGCCCCCAAGGTTTTACTGAGTGCTGAAAAGGTTTACATAGCTCCAACTACTCTTTATAAAGATAAATGCAATATGCTGTCTCAGTCAAGATGTTAGGAAATCCTTGCCTTTCCATGAGCTGACGCTGAACAGAAGGAAATCCCTGGCCACACGTGCATGTTCATACATGCCTGGCAATCCTTTAGGCTCACATTATTACATCTCACAGCCAGCAGTGTGTGTAACAGATCCATAATAGACTGAATTCCTCTGGTGCACACATTGCCCTACGTTGCCTACCCTGCAGCCCTAGCATGTCCTAGCTTCCCTCACTTTCAGTTCTTCCAGATCAGCCCAGATTTATGTCAGCATACTAATTAATATTATTAACATATAAATTAATGAAGACAACAAAAAAAAATTTAAATTGCTTATAGTCATCAATGAGCTTTTCTTTTTGTGCTTTAGTTTCCTATGCAAAAATAGAAGTCATATTTACCATAGGAGTGGTAAACATTTTTGTAATGATAATAGAGAATTGCAAGCCATGCCACAGTTGAATCTGTTGTGCAGTGCATGGGAAAGATGTCCATCATCTTTGGGGAGCTGGCTATCCTCACAGTGTTTCCAACAGCTGAACATCATCAAAATGTGAGGATGCTTTTCTAACGTTACTCATTCGTGTAGGGGTCAGAGCTTAAGTAACACCCCTAAGTGCCAGACCGGGGCTGGGAGCTCAGGGAGGAGCTGATACAATTTAGTAAGTGCTAAAGATGAGAATTCTAAACCTCTTACTTGCTACTTGTGGGTTAACACTGATTCTGTACTGGATGCCCATCATCCAGCTCAGTAACCTGTGACATCCAGTCTACTGGATGTTATAAATGGAGAGGACTGGTCCTTTTAACACAGGTGAGTTCAACTCTGTCTATTCCCAAAGTGGGCCTGTGCAAGGCCCTCTTTGCTGTGTTTGTAGCACTGAGCTAAGGATCAACTCTGAATTGTGTCTGTTAGCTGTGTTTGAGCAACACGTGTAGGCAAGAACATGCTGATTTTAGCAACATTACCTCTTCTGGTTCTGGATCTGAATCTGATTCCTTTTGGTCCCAAAGTGCCATGCAAAAAGAGAAGGGGGAAACAGAGCAGGCAAAAGGCAATTTTTTTTTAGAAGAGAGTAGGAAAAAGTAACTTCCCACAACATTTAACAGAAAAGAAGGAAATGCAGCATATTTCTGCAGTTGATTTCTTATGACAAAAAGCAGCAAAACTGAACTGTCAATTTAAACACAAAAGGCTACAGAACCGAGCAAAATACAAACTGAAAAGTTAGACATCTAGTGATCCTTACTTGTACCCAAACTTTAAATATATACATGCTTTTTCACCCATAAATTAGCATATATAAGCACTTAAAATATTCAAGAACTATTACCATTTAAAGTCACAAATATGTTGAGATGCTCTGTTTTAAAATTATACTAAAATGCTATAATATTTACTACATTCTAAAAATACTGAGAAGAAAATGATCATCATTTTGGGCAAATACATCTCTAAAAGACATGCAGCTTCTAATCCGACCAGGAAAGAAAAAACCCTTGTGTTTTCAGAGAATAAACATAAACTGACACTTTCTAAGGAAACAAGTGTTTACTCTCTGAGGGCACTCCCACTCATCTCTTTTGAGTCCTCAGGAAATACCTGATGATGTCTTCGAACACTGGCATTAGGAGTACCAAACTCAAGACACTGAAAGCCCTTGCGTGGAATTTTTTCCTCTATCAAACCCCCGCCCAAAAAGCTTTAACCCTGTTTTGCCCTCCTCCTCGTTTCCTGTTTGTATGATAATGCTGATGCCTACAGCTGGTATAATTTCACAGTACCTTTGTGTAAATGGGTAAAGTGATGTTTAAATTACATATGGCTTGATGAACGAGGCCTCTGGTAGATTTTGGCTCCTTCATGAATGACAATCGTCCGCAGGGCTCTTGAGTGCTATCTCGGACCTGGCACAGTGAAAATACACACATTTAACCTGCTGCTCTGCTGTGTCACCTACCTGTGTCTCTCAAAAACTATCCAGCAGGAGGGACCAGATGGGGAGAAAAAGTCCACACAGGCAAAAATAACGTGCTTTCACTTTTTCCCCCTGTTGTTTGTAAATGTACATACAGATGTATTTGTGCATTTAATACATGTTGAATGTTGCTGGTGAAAAATTCAGCAGGGGGGAAAATCTGCAAAGCCAAAGGAAGGCAGTGGCACAGATAAAGCTGTAAATTAAAACAAGCTTACAAAATATTGCTGGTAAGGAGGGAGAAGGTTTAAAATTTTAGCAGCACACGGCAAATATAACACAATGAGCGAGTGGGTTGATTTTCTCCACTTACTGGAAGTTTCCATTCATAAATCATTTCTCCAAGAGTGTTATTTATATAACGGTAATAGTTTCCTCCTTTGTAGTGGGAATTTCCAGGTAGAAGGAAAAGTCTGTGGAAGAGGTTTCCAGTGCTCTCTAATCTCCCTCTCAGAAGAGGCGTGATGGTGGCTCAGTGACAGCAACCCTTCTGACCACAGTGGGTTAATGCATGACTTAATTTGAGAGGAATGAAGGGTTTTTACTTTGGCTTCTATTTTACAAATTTTCCTACTCATAAAAAAAGATTTTTAAATAGAATAGTACAGGGATAAAATTAGGTTCCAGTTGGGAATTTATATAAATTAAGTAGTTTGGCTTTCCTTTGTTCACAAAAAATATGGTGAAGTGATAACTTGAAATATCCAAAAAGGAGCCAGCAACATTACCTTAACAAACAGAGGAAGTCTATTTTCTTTGAAGGCAAAGAAACTGAATATATGATGCTGCCCACTCTTTGTGAGTGGCACCAGATTGCCAAAGCAGTCGACGTAGATGGGTTTTCCTTCTAACACCTGTTGGAAAGGAAAAAAAGCAAACGGTCAATTAATCCTTGTCAGGTGATGAGGATTGCTTCTTATGGATAGCTCTACAACAGTACAAATCAGTTTCTGGAATTGTTAAGACTTGCCAGCATTTGCAAGATGTGTTATGTACAGTGACCTAAAATGTATGGGAACATTTCAGATTATTAAATTTCAAAGAGACTAAATTGCTAATTTAGTAACAATTGTGCAGTACTTCAAATACAACAGTATATTATTCAGTGTCATAAATCCAGGCAAACTTTTAAATCTAGATTTTAATTTTGACTTTCAATTGACTCCAATTTTAGCATACTTTGCTAACCTCATCACCACAGTCAAAGAAATATTCTCTTCAGCCCTCAGAACTCAGAGTGTGTGCCTACTGAGTCCATTTATTTCAGCTGGATCTGTAGAGGCCTAAGAGCTTTTGAAAGGCAGGCCTCAGGTAAATATCCCTCTGAAATCTCTCTATAATGGCACCACTTGTATCTTCAGATTGCTGCTGTTATGGCCCCTCCACATGTTTGAATATCAGATCAACAGTTTGGGGACTGTTCCATTCAAACTGCAAATCCATTTGTGGCTCATCCTAACTTTCCAGAAATTCAGCCTTGTCATTCAGTTTGATAAGCCCATATTTTATCTTGCTGATCTGCACAAGAGATGCCTGTCAGAGCTTCAGGAACACCGAGGACAATTCTTTTAAAGGTGGGATTCTCATGGAAAAGAGACAGAACTAAGCAGGATGTGCCACGTAAGTTAAAGCACCTCCAATTTGTCATCCCTTCTAAGGAAGCTGACAGAGCCAGAAAAACTGCATTTAGCAGGCAGTTTGCTGAATTCCACATAGGAAAGCTTTTGCCTGCTCAGCAACAGATTTAATGTAATTTTATTTTTGCAAAGCAGAATATTAACCAAACCTGCTACTTGAACTTCTTGGTATGTGAATGTGCTGACAAAATGTGACCCCTGTCAGCTGCCTTTCTGGTTAGTGACGTGCATTTGTGGGGCTGCTGGAAGTCAGGAGTTAGCCATCGTTTTTCGCTCTGACCCTCTCCCTTTAGCCATGTGGGCTGAGTTTGTCAGCTGCCCTCTGTGCATAGGGTTTCCTCACTACTTTTTCCTTACACCTGACAGAAGTCCAAGTTTCCATCTTATCATGGCTGTTAACACTGCATCGTGACAGTACTTGTTGACAGATTACTTTTCAGTCCTTGTGGCAGATAGAGGGTGGAAAATACTAGTTTAAAAGCAGACACTAGCAAATGCAGAAAAAGTCTTTCACAGTACCTCTACATCCCTGCTCCTGGCAACTTCAGCAAAGTTTTCTTGTTGTTCTAGAGTTTTATCCACCTTGTCATCCGTCATGCAGAAACATCTCAACCGTGCTTCAATGGGATCATGAGATTTGGCAAACACCACAAATTTGGCCATGTAGGGGACACAGATAATTTCTCTGTACACTTGGGAAGCAAAAGTAACAGATTCTTGTGTCTGACGACAGTCTATCAACCAAAACCTGTAAAAGAAAATGAATAGTTGTGCCATCAGCAGAGAAGGATTTAAGAAAGGAAATTCTGTGTTTTCCCATCCTGGTAGCATTAACTGGTAACCAGAGCAATGGGAGATAACAAGTCAGAGGAGTAGAAAAAGAATTATCACTTTTGGTTTTTGTCTCCCACTCAGCTTAAAGGAAATAGCAGTCAATTCCTTACATCCAACAGCAAAACCTGAGGTCTTTAGGTGAACATAAATGACTTTGTCCACTGTGCAAAGCTGCATGCAAAATCAGAAATTATTCCTATGTGAATTTAGTCACCAAGCATTTTCCAAGGAGTAACACGTCCTGCCTTCTTTCCCAGCTACCACTTGAGTTTCTCTGGAGCTGATGCCATTTCTTTTCAATAAAATCCACTGTGTGGGTGGAAAGCTCAAGTTTCCCAGCCGGCGGATGAAGGCGGAAGTCGGGAAAGGTCAGAGGCAGCCCAAAAGCTGCTCTGATCTATAGGGATGTTATTCCTCACAGTGGATTACATGGCATTATAACCCCAAAGCACACCTTCAGAGTGTGGCTGCTCTGCACTTACTCATCTGCAGCTGAAGAACAAAAAATTCCATGCTGTGCTCATCTTAAGAATGCTCAACAAATGCACTGCTCAAAGCCCCAGGCTGCTGACTTTTGCAAGAGGGAAAGCATGTGCGCTACAGAAAGGCTCTGCACACTGATCCTTTCCTTTTCCTGCGTGGGAGAACTATGCTGTGCTGGACTACAATTGGAGAGGCCACATCCTCTGAGAAACAACCAGATGCCTCAGTGATTTGCTGTCAAACACCAGGGGCTAAAAAGCCCCAACAGATATTAAGTCTTTTAAAAGCTGCAGCTCAGGAAATGGAAAACAAACGCTGTGCCTCCAAGTGTTCAGTGTAATTCACATGGCAAGTATATCTCTTTCCCAAGCTCATCCCAGACAGAATTAGTTTTATGAATGGGAAAACTGTTGTCCATCATTAATGCTTAACTAGACATAAAAAAATTATTGTGAATAGCAAAGAGTCATGAAGCAAAAGATGAAAAATCCCCTTTTTAAACTGTACCAGCATTTCAAATCATGTTTGGGAAAAAGTAGATAGCTGAACATTCATTTTGATTAAAAAGAAGAGGCAGAACCCATTAAAATCTCTCCATGGGACCCTGCCTGTATCACAGAACACTGACAATAGTAACCAATTTTCATGGCATCATTAGGACTAAGAAAGATTTACTACAAATATGAATTGTAAGACCATAAAGTGTCACCCTCATTCTGGCTATCACATGTAGTCCCCTGCTGCTGGGGACTTCACAGTTTTAGGGATTTGGACCTCTCAAACTCTGCATCTTGTTTCCACACGTGGTTCTCCAATCAGCCTTTAATTCCTGCCTTTGCACAGAGCTCAGCAGCAGCAGCACTGAGCTGAATGCACTGTAAGATCTCCCTCTCGTGGCCACTGCTGCTGCAGTGCAATGCTCAGTTACACCAAACAGAAACGTGCACCAGCAAAGCAGCAGTGGGAAAACAGCCCGTTCTGAACTGAGAAAGGATAAAAAAACTAATACTTTATTTCACCTAATGTTAATCTGGAGGTTGGACTGCAAGAGCTGATCTCATTTCAACACTGAATACACTATGTCAATAAATAACAAAGCTAATTAACAGCAATAACTGCCCCAGATACTGAATGTTTGCACTGCATTTCATGGCAAGTTACCCATGACATTTTGAACTGTTTGCTGAAGTACACAGCCTAGATGAAATACTTTCCAGGTCACAGATTGCATCTCCTGTTACAGAGGAGGAGATTTTTGGGCATTTCTGTGATATGCATCATGGACACAAACTAAAATACATATGTACATTCATATATATTACTCTTTTTTTTAATGAAAATCTGTTTTCAGGAAGAGAGCAGTTAAATCTCATCACAAGAACAGATGTATGGAAGAGATGCTTCTAGACCCCAGTTTGGCACACCTGGAGCCCCCTTCTGCCTGACTTCTCAGTTTTGGATATTCCAGAAGTAATATCTCTTACAAGATGTATAGTGAGGTACTCAAAAAAGGGATTGCTGTTTCCATGGAAATTTGAATAATAGTCAATATCTCTGTTCATTCTACTCTCCAAACTAAAATCATTTAACAGAAATATTTGTGGAACAGAGGCATGTATTTGATAGTATTCTTGTAAAAGTCCTGTTTGGTTGTGTAGGTACCTGGCAGACACATTTGTCGTGAAGGAAACACATTCATTAACAAATGTCAGTGGTGTTGTCCCAGTGATGTCTTCCCATTGGGCAGGGGTGGTTCCTCCTGAAATGATAGAGGTTTAAAAATAAAATCAAAACCAAGCAAGTCTGCAACTTTTTTGCTTCTAAGAAATTCTTTACAGTTTTTAATTGCTGTGAAACAAGTAATAATCCCAGGTATTCTTTCTCCTTGGGTCTACGGTATTCCCCTAACACTAGTAGGACTGGATGGGCTTACCCTGAAAATACCAAGTACCCAAATGTTTTTTAAGTGATGAGCCCTGAAGCACAGGATTAAATTAATTAATTAAATTAAACACTTGCAGCTCATTTCTGTCTCTTAAGGGAGACTGAAGGAGATGCTAATCACTTTGAAGCCGTGGCAAGTGTTTAACTCCAGTATTTTCCTCCTAAGTATATTGCAACAGTAAGTCTGCAGTTTGCTTACTCTGCCAGGCAGAGGTATGTTGGTTCTCAAGAAACAAACTGTAAGGAAAATGCAAAAAAACCACCAAACCCCAAGTCTGCAATTATATCACAGATCTCTTGTTAGTGCAAACAACTGTTATTTCTGGTATAAAGGAATTGTTTGGAAAGCAGCTTATTTTCACAGCTTCTTGCCCCAGTCAGGTTCCCATCCAGCTTCCCCTGGGTGTCATCAGTTCAGCCTTTCCAGCCCCCAGGGACTGACAGTTTCAGGAAGCACATGGAGAGCTCCAGGACTGGCATCCTACCTGTTATGCTGCATAGTAACCTTAGAGTGGGCGTGTCGCCTCCGTAGCCGTTCATGAGCCCGTCGCTGGAGGCCTTGGGCACGGGAATGGTCATCGTGATGGGCTTGTGGAATTTCCTTCTCCTGGGCTCCAGCGTCACTATGGGACTGAAAGTAGCCTTGTTGCCCAAAATCTTCTTTGTAAGTTCAGTGTGCATAGGTTGAGCCTTTCCAAAGCAACAGGAAATAACAGAGCAGTTACTTGAAAACAGTTTAATGATGTCTAAAGAAGTGGATCTGTATATTGCCCACAAACCCCTTTGCTTCTCAAACAGCACAATTTCCCATGAAAATCTGCAGATAGAAGAACTGATTGCCAGTGAGAAGGGGAGATCTCACTTTTTTAACTTTCCCATGCCTGCCTCTTCTTCCTATCTCCTTTCTTGTTGCTTATCAGATTTTTACAGAATTAATTTAAATTCACTTAACAAATAGCAAATGATAACCTGGTTACTTTTTTCCCCTGAGAACAAACTCTGGCTGTTTTACAGTGCTATTCAGCTAGTCCCAGGAGATTTAAACAACCACAGTTTCCTGGACAAGGTAAATCATGGATGCGTGCAGCAGCAGGACAGGATGGAGACAGAGGAAAGGCTTCCCTCTCTGTGGGAAGTGAATTATTATACTGGTTTATTCACACTGAAAATCTGTACATTTAATAATAGTTTAGCATGTTTAATTATTGCAGCACTTTGTACTTCTCTGATGCCTTATATTTAGGAAATTCTATGACCTACACTAATATCAGCATTCAGAAACCAAAATTTCTTCCTGAAGTTATACAGACAGTTAATAGACAAGACTCTGAACTAACTGGAAAACCCAATGCTTTACCACGTTGAATTTTGCATGGATTTTTTTCTTTTATTACTTTTACTGGAAGTGTTGCAGACAACACACAACACGACAAGCTGGATTTGCTGGTTGTCCAGTCAGAAAAGGTGATTTGTCACCAAAAATGAAACCAGAACTCTGTGGATGCTTCACTGTACCTGGAGGCCAACGCGAATTCGCTTGGTGAGCGCCCCTTCTGGGAAGACTGCCTGCACCTGTGGGACCACGGTGCTGCTCAGCACCCCTCCCTCGGGCCCGATGAGGTTGCTGTCCTGCTTGATCCGGGACACCACTGCGAAGTACTGAGGGAAATCGCGGGTGATGATGCGGCAGATCCGCTTCTTCTCGAGCTCCTCTGGAGTGTCAAGTACTGAGGGCACAAGAGGGGATGGTCAGAAGAGCAGAGTTTCATAGAAACAGTACAGCCACCTTCAAAATGCACTCAAGCTTTTCACAGTTTTGCCCAACTAACACAAAGTATTTTGTCTAGAAATAACGGGAAAAGGAAACACACCCCTGTGTTCAGCTGAACCAGAGCAATCAAGGAAGAACAGACAGACAGATTAAGCCATGAACCAAAGGCAGCAAACAAGACACTGGCAACACCCCCAAAATCAGCAGCCAAACAAGCAAAGGGATTGGTTCCAGCCTCTTCTCTCTGTTATTTACAATGTCCTGAACTAGCATCAACAAAACAAAACTTCAAAACACCATCAAAATATGAGTTCAGTTTTAATGCTGTGAGTTGTCTTGTTTACTTTGGGATTTGTGAGGTTTTTTGAAAAAAAAAACAAATTAATAACAACTTTTGCAGCTCCTAGACAGCCCGAGGCCATTCTGTTCTCTCAGAAAGCAAGAGTACTCATGACTGACATTTCCTCCCACACACGGAGCTGCTCCGAAAGGATCAGTATGATAATTGCCTTGTTTTGGAAAGTTGTTTGCTATGGAAGCTTTTTGTTTAACACTACAAGAAGGAACAGGAGAAAACACAAGCCTGGAGTCTATTGTCAGCTTCATGAAGGGAGACATCCTGCCCCCCTGCTTCAGCAGCGCATGCAAAGGAAGCGCGCTCCATGGTAAAAGCTGCTACGCCCAGGGTACAGAAGGAACACAGGAGCCGGGTAAGAAAGTGCCACTGGATACCTTCATCCATCCCATTCAGGATTTCGTTCAGCTCATCCTCAGTGTATTCACAGAAATGCTCCTTCCAGCTGTCCCCGTTCTCGCTGCGCAGGATCACCAGCTCTCTCTCCTTGCCACGCAGGGCAGCAAAATGGGGAATCTCCACAATCACGGGCCTGGCACAGCAACACAGCGCATTAAATGCACACGGGAGAGAGGAAGAAACAGGATTAACAGCAACTCTATTCAGTCTGCTACAAAGTGACCTGGAATTCTACCTATTTGGCTGGAACACTTTGGCATAATCCTAAACTAGTAGGTCACTAACACAGACTAGATTGTTACAGGGACCCAGTAAGTGCTGAAGGACAGATGAAAAAGTGCATTCACCTCTTTCCACAGTGTGAATGAGATTTAGTAAGATAATAGTGCTTATCTGGAAATTTGGTGATTGTTTTTGCAAATCCATCAAACTCATGCTCATTTTATTTGTCACTACTGTCTGGGTTAACCTGTGCAACTTCATTTCAAAGAGAATCTACTGTAATGTATAGGAATAGTGGGACAAATTCAGATCTCACTTATACTAGTGCAAATCAGAATAATTTCATTGCAATCCGGAGGCGATTCTGTCCTGTGCCAATTTCACTTTGTAATTCTATATATTCCAATGAATTTATTCCTGATTTACACCCTGGGAGAGATACAGGAAGTCTGAGGAGATTGGCTGGGTTACTACTGCAGTATAAGAGATAAGAATTTGCCTTGTTGCCTTGCAAGTCAACATCTGCACCAGCATATGCACTCATATATATATATATATACACACACACACATATACAACACGTATGTGTAGATATAATATATCTGTATTGAGATATACATATACATACATACTCTTAGAAATAAGAGAGAAGATATAAAGATATTAGTAGATACACTTCTCTAATTAGAGGACTCACACAGGTTACCAGGTATGTAGTAAATGCCATGTGCTCTATCACACTGGTGGTATCCAACATACAACTTATTGATTGATCAGTCCTTGATACAAAAAAAGAGTTTAAAATTTACAGTAGATTCTTTTTTTTTTTTTTGTGGTCCCAATCCAGGTTGCTTTGCTACAGACATCAAGCACAGAACTAGGAAGATTTCATGCCAAAACAAAAATGAAGGCCACAGTACTTGAAGAAAAAGATACAAACATACCACCAAAACAAAACCACAAACCACAAAGGTTGAAAAATGGTCCACTAAGGGTTAAGTGTACAAAATTTCAAATGATAGAAAGGGACAATATCATGGGCATAATGACATAAAAAAATCATATTGCAGAAGGAGGAGAAGAATGGGGAGGTCAGCATCCATCAATTTGTTTCAAGTCTCTCCTACCCAAGGAATTTGGTCCCAGGAGGCCCCAGCTGAAGGATTCGGCTGACCAAGCTTTCTCCCTCATTAAGTGGGGGAGGAGCCGTAGGCAGATGAAGTTTACTGAGTACATCCAAAGCAGCAGTGAAAGAAAGAACATAAATAAACTTTATGTATTTTTTGTGCCAGAACGCCAGTGCCTGTCTGGTCCACAGAGTGGAATTAGGCTGTACACTGAATAAGGTTCCGTCCTAGCCACGACAATTTGGTGACCCAAATCAGAAAATCAGATTTGTTAATTTTGGATCTTTTCTTTCTCATGGGGGTTTTGGCCGTGTACTCAATGGGAGCAGGATCTGGACCTTAGAATGCACCCCTGCAAACAGTACAGTGATTTTCTGATCTCACTGCCAGCACAACACCTTGGAAAATGCTTCCAGGAAGGGCACAAAGATCTGAGAATGAATGAACTACACTATATGCCTGTCTTGCAGGGGAGCCACCCTCATCAGATAGGAAAACCATTAAAAAAGAATGGGAGACATACTTAAAATCCATTTGTGTGTGACAAAGATAATGGGAAGACTGAATGTGACAGCACAGTATTTCTTCTGCTCTTTACATTTCTTTCTCCTTCTTTTTAGAAATGACCAAGATGTGAAAAGAATAAGTGGTAGCACTAACAAAGATGGTGACTCTGATGACTGCCTGTTATAAATGGATTTTAAAGCAACTGAGTTGTTTCCAAATGGATTTAAACTATTGGTGTTTCCAGCGACTTTTTTTTTTAGTTTCTGAATGAAGTTTTTTACTGCATTAGAAGGGGTTCCTTCAATAATCCACTTTTGGATGTCACAATTGATAGAGAGAACAGCTGGTAAAACTAATTTTCAAAAGTGCAGATAACTGCTGCTTTCAGGTGAATATTGCTAAAATGAGCTCAGCAGCAGACACAAATCTGATCTTTCTATGGGCTTTGCAGGATAGGAAGAAAGAAATGGCCAAGAAAATCCAGAGTTGTCCTACTGTTTAATTTAGCAATTTCAACCCCAGAAAAATCAACAGCACTGTGCTTCCCAGACAGACCAAATACCCAACACCACAACCCAAGACTCTAAAATAAGCTCCTGTCCCTTGTGTTGTGAAGGTAGCAGGCTTCACATTTGGGGGTTAGATCAGCGCAGTGCTATTAATTTTTTTAATATAGCATGAGCTGCCTTTTCTGGCTGCAAAAGCATTTTCCCACTCTAATATCACAACACTGAGCAACAATTATATCCAAGGAAGCACATTAACCATAGAGCTGATGTTTGAAATACCTGTGTGGAACAAAAAGGCGTAAAAGCTTTGTGACTCGTTCCCTGACAGCTGCTCTGTGTGTTACCACGCGCTACAGAGACCCTTTCCAGTTCAAGTTTGCCAAAGGAACCATTTCAGTGCAACGCAAACACAGGAACAGGCTGAAGGTTTCCCTTCGGGCCACGCGGCCCCCCTTACCCAAGGAACTGAGCCCCAGAGGGTCCCACTTCGATGAGGCGGCTGGCCAGCCCTTCTCCCTCCACCATGGGCGGCATGGTGGCCAGCCTGTGGCGCTTCACCAGGCGGCACGTCACGCGCGTCGGCGCCGTGCACTTGCGCGGGGGGATGATGATGCGCAGCCCGTTGTGCCGGCAGCCCCGCATGGCGCCGCCGCGAGCGTCCACCATGAAACTCACCAGGAAGCTGCAAAATCAGGGCAGACAGTGAGATCCAGAGCACACCACCAGCTCCCTCGGTTACGTTCCACATACGTACGAACGACGCATGTAAACAGAGCTCTTGCTCAAGAGGTACAATGAGAAAAAGCCTTTCTCCCATGTGAAGCACCAAATCATGCTGAGCTCATTATTAATTAAACTGGTAAACTGACAACTGCTACCCAACAGTTCTTCACAGAAAGTCTTATGTCACAGGGCTGCTGTTGGTAAAATACCAGCAGACACTAATAAATGTGAGCACGTGTACCTGTTGCAAGGTGCAAATATCACTACTCTGTACCTGCAAGAAGCTGTATTTAAAGTTGGCACTCTAAATACTTCACAAGCAAATACATCTTATTGAAAACAATTATTTATGATTCAAGAATATAAAGCCAATTCTGATTGGATGGCTCAGGTTTTTTAGGTTTTTGGGGTTTTTTTTAGATTCTCAATATAATTTTCCAGTTATTTGATAAACTATAATTTCTTGGAAAAATGGGTTTGGATATTAAAAAAATAATCAAATTTCTTTCTGGAATGCATGAATACAATTCATGCTCCATCAGTGGGGTTATCACCTATTTATATAAAAAAACCCCAGCATGTTGTTACGGTTTGAAGGCAAATTTGTGGTTTGGTCAGATGAGAAGAGCTAGAGTCACTATATAAAAGGTTTATTTATGGATTTTGGGTTTTGCGTGTTACCTTGCACAGCAATACAATGGGAAAACTTAGAGATGAAGAAAGCCATCTACAAGGAGCTTACTCCTAGCACAAGGCAAATAATTGATTCCTTTTTCTTTAAAAGGGAGAAAAAAAAGTTTGGAACTTCTCTTGTGCTGAATTTTTTGTAGTTCCACATATACCAACATGTCAATTTTGACAGACTGGGCACATTCTTGGGAAAGGTGTAGAACTACATCCAATTTTTTCAACTGTTTGATTACAGGATCATGCCTGACGTGGGATGGTAATGTCAGGTTGCTGGAAGTGAAAATAAGAGTAGATGAGACAGAACGGTGTCAGGCCTACTTCTAGCCACTAATATAGAACCAGCACAATGGGGAGTCGCAGAAATGCTACTGAAGGACCTGAAATAGAGAAAAGCCCTTATAACAGGAGTAACAAATACAGGGATTTTTCCACTGCCCCCTTGACCGTTCTGTGCAACAAACATTGCATCCATTCATTGTCCACACAGCTACAAGAATTCCACATGCTGTAAAAACACAACACTCGACACACCGTGCAGGTCAGAGATGGACGATGGGAAGGAGCCACAAGCGCCAGTCGGAAGCACACCATGCACCACGGATGCCAGTCTGTCTCACACATGCAGGCTCCTAGTCTACTGCCATTCAGATACCTCTAGGCTTTGCTTAGGGTAAAACTCTGGGTAGTACAACCATTAGCTCATTCCTTAGAGGTGGTGTTTCTGTGGTTTTAACAAGGGGGAAAAAAAGAAAATGAAAACATTTTACAGCTTTGATTGTCTGGGGATTTGTTGAGAAAAATGGGAGCTTCCTTCACAAAATACATTCTTTGTACATATTAGAGCACAGATGAAAGAAGAGCCTAAGAGACACTAAATGCTCAATTTTTGCACTAATGCTCTTGGCTTGTGCTGCAATTGCCCCTGAAGTACGTGAAGTAGTGTTATCAAAACAGTTCTGCGTGATGTTTCAGAGAACATCTCCAAGTCTCCAGTGCAATGGGTGTGCTTGAGGCAGTCAATGACACTGCTGGAAGAAGAGTTTCTCGTTTTAAAGCTACTGCTAAGAGCAACACAAACACTCCCCCACAACTCCCAGAAGCTAATGAGATCTCTGACTGAATGAAAGCAGCATTCATATTTCTCATTGTGCAAGCTGTCATAAACACAATATTTAGGATTCAGTTATTTTCATTATTGACATAATACTCAGGATTGCATTCTTTAACACCAGGATCACCTTTTTTTGCTGTCCATCACTAAAATATTAGTGCTGGGTCACCTGCTGTCTCAGGTTCTCCTTAGCTTATCTCCCTGCTTGCCTCAGCAATGTCAAACCCACTGTTCACTGCTAGAAGACAGACACAGAAAGGTGAGGATCCAAACCAAGTAATCTCCCTTCTGACCCTCGTGGGTTCTTTTTTTAGTATGGTTGTGAATCCTTCTTTCAGTTTGAGTTTTCTGAATGTGCCTGGTGGGTCAGTAAATCTATCACAACGTCTATCTCACTTCAGCCCTCTCTCACTGGAACAACCACGGCTCCAAGGAGTGGAAAAACAGGTAGAGGTAAGTCTCATTGGGAGGTGGACACAAAGATAACAGTGCTAGGATAAAACCAGTAGGATATTATTATTATCTGTAAAAACAGCTGTTTCTATTATAAAGAAGATCTAAGGTTGTTACTCAGACAGCACAGAAAGATTAGTGCCAATTATCACATTAACTGTGGAGGAGCCAGTTCCCAAACCCAGCTATAGAATAATACTATGGAATTGCTGGAGAAGAGATTTTGGAGAACTAGCATGAATATAAGTGCAAAGGAAAGAAAGTGAAGGGGAAAATTCTGAGCTCTGGGTCTGTACCATAATCCTGGAAGGACAGAACACCAATACAAGGTTTGCAAACACAGAGTGTAAAAATACATCCTTTTCCACTATTTCACTCTGCTTCTTTCCCACATTTTTACTACATTTATTTTTTCATCCACTTATTTAATCCAATTTTTTTTCATCCTTTTTTTTTCCCTAATCTGTACATTTCACTTAATTTTGGCTATGCAAGAGATTAAAGCAAATAATTCACGAGAAATCCTTTTCTGAATCACAGCAGCCTCTTATTCTGCCTATTTGCTACATAATAGGGCATCTGGATGGGGCCACTGCTGTTCCAGGACCGGAAAAGCTTTTTCTCTTTTGAAGGAGTGTGTCTACCAATATACAAATAATACATACAAAACTGATGCATGACATAAAACATGCTTTCTGAAGTGTGCATTTAGGAAAGTGAAAAATTTGTATGACTAATATAGAGTAAATGTAAAATTCAAACTAATTATTTTGTTGCCCACACAGAGAGATATTATTTTTCCTCTTCCACCTCTGTTACCAAGTGTTGTTAAGTGACGTGAGTGAGAGAGGAAGAGATTGCACTCAACTAAAAAACACTAGCAGGGATAAATGGCAGATGAAGCCATCACTCTGGGAAGTGAAACCTTATCATACTAAATTCCCATGGTCAAAAAGAAACTAGTGCATAACACTAGCATATGAATAACCCTAACATTCCATACGCTTCCTAAAGCTAAGCAGCAAACTGGACCTTACATACAGGGAATAAAGGGGAGAGGGATCGTTAAAGAGAAACACAGATGGCAGAAAAGAGTCCAAGAGGAGGGAAAAAAGAATGAAAAACCCAGTTAATAAAAGGGATTAAATGAACTTTAACTTAAAATTCAATTAAGTGATGACTCAAAGCCAAAGCAGATTGCAGGTTAAAGCTGCATCTTTCTCAGTACTAAGATGGCCTTTGAGTAAGTTTCGTTTTTAGTTTTAAAGGTTCTGTTAGAAATAAAGCATGACACAAACATGTGACCTTGGCAGTGCTGAATATTGGATCAATACTGAGATTTCTGATCTTTGGCAAGGTGGCAGTACAATATAAAAGCCAGATTGGGGAAATAAATCAGGTTTGGGGAAATCATTGCCTTCTCTCTTTTAAAGAGAATAAAGGGAAAATCAAAATTATTTTTCTAAAGAAAAAATAAAGTACAAAAGCAATTCTCCTATAGGAATCAGTTACAGACTGCAGGGGAGTCTATACATACTTCAGTTAAACACACAGCAGTCAGCTCAAGCATCATCCATTCTTTCTCAAATTAACAATCTTTGTAATAAATTAGAGAGGCCATTTCATCCTCTTCAATTTCAGAGCAATTAAGAACTACATGCCTGCCATATTAAAGACATATTGAATAACACTGGCTGTCGTGGCCTTGGGGTTGAGTACACACACAAAAGGCCCCTAAATCCTTCAGGCTGTTTCCACACCTCCTACAGAAAGCAGAGCAAGCGGGTCTCAGGGTTTCTACTTCATCAAAACACAGACAAAATATATGCATTGGATAGAAGGGGCAAAAAGTTGGGGTGTGTTTTCATGAAATACTTGTGTTTTAGATCTGAGCCTGTGTTATTCCCTTTGCTGATTTTATTAATATAGAACTAACTTGGGTTTATTCTGTATCTATCCTCATGTGAAAGATAACAGCAGGATGAACAAAGACACTGGAAACTGGATGTGTCAGTGCTGGAGGGAGTGAAGGAAGCCACTTGTGTGCTTTGTGAGGAGTCCCTGTTGCGTCAAGACTTCGCAGAGGCAGAGTTTTGGGCGGCCGCGACCGCAAGCATGGGGGCACTCATTCTGCAGAGTCATCAGGAGAGCCATGCAAACCCAGCAGGTGAGGGGGCTTTCTAGGACAGGCAACAGCTCTTGGAACACACAGAACCAAACTAGACAGAGCCTCCACCACCACTTCCATACGCTGGGCTCGGGTACGGTTGCTCTTCCCAAGCAGCTGGGCAGGCACACATGCGCTCGGCAGATAGCAGGGAACAAAGCTCCAACCAGAGCACACCCGGTGTAGACACAGTCAAAAACTTCTCAGCACACATTAGGTCAATTTATAAAAGAAACTGGGAAACAAGGAGATAGCAGCATTCAGTGTTAGTCGCAGTGTGAAGAAGCAGAAACAAACAATCAGGGTGCTTCAGCCATCGGAAAGTGTTCAGCGGGAGAAGGAAACCGGAGAGAGGCTGAAACTCAGAAAAAAGGCCTTGATCCAGCTCCCACTGAAGTCAACAGCAAAGTCATTCAACTACCTCACAGTGCTTTCCAGCAGGCTGTAACTATGCCATCCAGAAACAAGGCAAAATTCACATTCCAGGAGGACAAAAAACATGATCCTAACAGAGGAAACCTCTATAACAGTAACTTCTGACATCATTCTCTTCACTGCACTAGTCAGTTGCTGAGAAATTCAGTGACATGACCTAAAGAGATGGGTCAGTAGTTTGGGAATTTAATTAGCCACTTTATAATTTTGCAGAGCTTAATATTTAAGGCAATTTTCACCTTTCTAGGGTTAGGCTGAAGGAGGTGAACCGGTACTGTGCCAATCAGCACTTATTTTGCCAAGGGAAGATAATCTCCTTTGGGATGGCTCAGCTCCAGGTGTTCTGTGCAGAATGTAATGTGCCAGTGGTTCAAGCACTGACTGACTATCACACAAAAAATATGTGTGGCATGAAAAATAAGATATACTAAGGTGGGCTGTTATTCTCCTAGTTCAAATACAGTGGTACCATTTGGATATGTGGCTTAGAGAGCAGCTCTGCAATATTCTTTATACAGACAAGTGAGATAAAAGGCCCACTTACTAATATAATAATTTAATAATTACAGTGGTTTGTGTTGAATTATCTGGGGAGGGACAACTTCTTTAAATATGAATATTAAACCACGCCACCAAGAAAGAAAAGGTATGGCTAAATACGCCAATGGTTAAAACAAGCTAGGACAGTATAAAGAGCTTTGTTAAGACTTTTTGCAGTGGGCTTGTTAACAGTTCCAGAATTGTTTTGTTATAGATGCCAAAGTAGATGGGAGAAAGTGGACACTTACTGTATAAGAGAAGTCATGCCATATATAACTATTACTGCTGGTTAGATTGATTTTTTTTCTCTTGACTAACGGGCACTATCAAAACACTAAAGCATCCTGAGGTGAGGTAAGAGGGGAGGATAAATAGGGTGGGTGAGAAGTGCAATGTAATAAAGAAAGAAATTATGCAGAAGTTCACCTGCTGTTGTCAAGATCAAGACATGGAGAAGAGCATCTGCAATAGAATAGATGGTTTAACATCAAAAAGGAACAAAAAGGGGGGAAAAAAAGAATGAGTTAAATGAAATACTGAAACACTGGAAAAATGAAACAAATTTCTAAAGCAAACATATGAACATATACACATATATGCATATTCCTCACATGTGGGAAGGTTGAAGTGAGTATGGAAAATAAGCCTACGTAAACAGCCTCAGTTCCAAGTGGCCACTACCAGTACAGCAGTGAAAGTGGAAGGGTCTGGTTTCTCTATGGACAATCTCACACTGGAAGCCAAACACCTAAAATGCACAGCTGGATTCCGAGTAAAATTCTCAGAAGCAGATAGGGTGAAATGCTGCTTGGTTTAGCTATCCACATCTAAAATGTGGACTGTGGGATACCAAAGGCTAAGGTACCTAAGGCAATCCCAGCCAGCGTTCCTGATAGCACAATAAATCACGTTTTTCTTTTCTTAAAATCCTCTAGCAATACATTGTCCTCCACTTCCTTCCATTTCAACATGTTTCTTGTCCTCCTTTTGTTCTACAAAATGACGAATTTCAAAATCTCATTTTGACCTGTTTAGGCTCTCAGTAATCACTTAGTGTCACATGGACAATTACTTTTCCAACTTCCCTTTTTACTTTATGGATCTCCATTGCCATTTTCTTCCATTAACATGCTTTGCTACTAGTGAAACACACTCACTCTTTTTCCTCATTGTAACTTTCTGAACAAAGGCCATAAAGCTGCAGAATAATTTGAAATCATTTAGACTTTCAGATTTAAGAAATGACTATCAGCTGGTCGCTGCCAGGTCCTGTTTCCATAATGATTTCCCAGAAATCAATCTCACATTGGGAAAAATATATTATGGATTCAAAATACAACACTTGAAATATATTTTGTTTACCTTGTTAGCAAGGATCCAGCCTCCTTTTTTGCAGACATGCAGCTAAGAATGATAATTCACATTATTTGTCACAGTACGAGCTGCCCAATCCCTCATCTTTTCATAGATGGAAACAATGACTTCCAACAAGATAAACTCACTAATAAAATCCCAACTGTGTAATTTATTTCAAGATATAAGTAATGACACACTCTGAAAATCCGTCAAACACGGACTTTTTAAGCAAATTACATAAAAGAAATCAGGATCTGTGATCAAACAGGAGCTTTACTGTGAGTCAGAGATGGAAAACCTGCAGAGCTGCTGCGTATTTGCTCTGGAGCACAATACCAAGTTAATATCAAAGCATGGACCCAAAGCTCCTTCCTCACAGAGCCATGATCCTGACAACATGTCACATTTGCTCTCTGATCTACTGTGACTCTACACAGCTGTCAGGAAAATTCTGAGAAATATAAATCTATACAACTAATTCCACTGTATCACCAGAACACAGCTAAGAGAACAACATAGTTTTGCACACCGTTAATGCTTTTAAAATCTCACAGTCACCCTTATCTTCACCATTCATGCATATTCTTATGGGAGATAAAAATATGGTACTGCCAAGCAATGTCTAAATGCTGCAAGTCTTTCAGTTCAGTGATATTTTTTTTTTGCCTTCAAACTTAATAAGAATACACAATAGGAGATTGCGTGGTATGAGACTAAAAGTGTGAAACATATTTACATTTATGTAGGCACTAGTTCTGTCTCTCACATTACAGCAGGAAATGATAGATGATACACCTAACATCAGCAATAAAGTCATACAACTCTATCTTATTGGATGTTTGGCACCCAAACTTCTTGGCATTCTCAGAGATCCTTAACTTTGCTTAGCATGTAAGATCAAGTAGTTTTATGAGAAGAAGAAAATCTGATTTGCTTGAAAGGGAGTTTAAGTGCAGGAATTCATACTTTTTTCTTCAGCTGGAGTAGGAAACTATCTGGAAACTTTCAGCTGCATAAAATGACCAGGAGACCTTTATGTTGAGATTTTGAGTTCCACAAGTGCATGATTTCTTAGGAGAAAAATATTTTTCTCTGACCAAACTCTGACCAAAGAACTTAATTTCATCAGGAAGGAAGAAAAAGTATCAACAGATTGAAGGAACAGTTATATTTAAAAGTTAAATGGGTGGTTAAAACCTTTTCCCTTCCAAAATTTCAGACATGGAAGAAGATTCAGTTAGTTATGCAAAGGCTGAAATACATGCCTGTCAAGTTCCACATTGAGAGAACAGTTCCCTATGAATTTATCCCTTTGCCTGGGGGTGTCATACTGTGATCCACAGGAACACTTCCCCACAATGGGAAATCTGTAAGAACTCTACAGCAATTTGGGGTTCACCACTGGAGTGGTGCAGGGAGAAAAGTGTCATTTCTCTCCTCAGATTGTACAGAACACAAACTTTCTACAAATGAATTACCATCCAATACTTTGCTGATGTGTTATTTCTCAAAAACACCATCTGAATTCAACACATTTTCAGTATTTTTGGGAAAACCAAGGCTACACCCTTGCATAGGACCACTGACAGTGTTTATCGAGGATTTCTTTCAAAATCCTACGAGTTTCCTTTCATGATAGGTAACTACTACTTCACTGCATGCCCTAAATGTCAGCCCTGCTGCTGATTCATAAGAGCCCACTAGCAGTGTGTGTCTGCATGTGGAGAGGAGTGTGGCTGAAAACAGGGCTATGAATCACAAATAGATTTGTTGTTCCAGCAGAGTGAGTGCAACAATCATGAACTTCTACCACTGTTTCGCTTTTAAAGTAAGGTCTCCAAAGCAAAACTCTAGTAGTCAATGTACTTTTCTAAGAAAACAGATGCACCCCAACAGTTTATGACTCAGACCAATCTAAACAAGATAAAAATGAAGTGTTGTACAGTCTTTTTCAAAGGCTGAGGAATTGTTATTAAAGCTTCCTTTATTACAATATTTAGTGTCAGTTTAGTGTGTATATATAGAAAGGAGAACGTAATTTGTCTTAAAATTCACTACTTCATACAAGGCTGCAGAGAGTGTTGCTCCTATTAAAATCAGATATTTTATCCTACCACTAGCATCCTGGTCATCTCAAAAGATGGGAATATCACTCATACTTTTTAGAAGAAAACAACAAAATAATTGCACATCCAAGAAATAAGTGCCACACTTCTAGAAAGTATTCGTTCATCCTCAGCAATCGTAGGAAAGACCTACCTTTCAAAAAGGGCAAATTAATATATCCTTTGGAAAAACCTGTAAGCACTCTAGGGTTAGAATAAAGCACCAAAGCAATTTTAAAGCTTTCATACCAGAATATATTTAAATAGACACACACTTTACATATTAAGTATTTTCATTTCATTTGTTAGTTTTGGAGCTCATGAGAAGCAAATCCAAACAGGGCTGGTCACAATCAACTATCCTACAATCAGATAACAAACAATATTCCCATCTATGTCACGTGAGTCAATGTGGCAATATTGTCCCTCCTCTAGATCAGGACTGCCTGTCATTCCAAATGGGACTCCAGTGCTATTTTTTAAAAACACAGACTGTAAGATAGTAGCAAACTCATTCGAGATTGACAAAAATAGTCTTTCCTCTTGTGCTGTCCAGTCATGCTGTGTACACATGTGCACATTCCCCATCCAATCTGATGGCAGGACACAAATGTAGAATTCAGTGCGAAGACTGAAACTACTTAAAACACGGTAAGGAAGAGCATTTAAAACAAATGCAGTCACAGATTTTAAGGCCAGCCAGGATGAGGTTTGTAAATATGATCTTGGCTGGGCCTGCATTTTGATCTGCCTTATACCATGACAGTGAGCTTGCCTAAATGCAAATGCTTACAAAGAGACAGTTGTACATGAAGACAGTGGTAATATATGTGCAAAGCACGTGATGTTTAGGTTGCTTGTGTATTCATGTAATTTAGAAGGCAAACACTGGAGCTGGTGCTCACCTCAACTACTCCACCAGCACACTAACTGCTGACCATCTGGAGTGATTAAGCACTTTGTGTCAATTATTATTAACTCTGAAAGGCATTGTACTTATTTCTCCATCAAATGCACACAAATGCCTCTGTGTATGTATCATTTATCACATTCATTCCCCTTGAACCTGATGAAGGCCCACTGACTTGCAATGATTTCAGTGAACAGTCTTGGTACTCAGGCTTGCTTGGTTGTCAGAGCTTAAAAGATCATAACAATTTATTGGCAGCTCCAGGAGGCAATGAATTAAAACACAGCTCCTAGTTAAGCATTAGTTGAAGCTTGTGTCACTGCAGGTACTCTGTTTCTCATTTTGTAGTGTAATGCTAATTGATGCACTCACCCTGAATGAATAGGGCTGGAAGAAAGAGCCACATTGTCCAAGATTTCAGGGCCCAGGCTTAAGCGATATGAATTCCTTTCAGCTTCTTTGGCCAGAGTTGTTACCTTGGGAAGCAAAATAACCCCATTTTACTACAATGAAATGCATTAATAAACAAAAAAAAAAGTATTTTGCATAGTAGTGCCTAAAGCATTTAAACATTTCTTTTAAAACAAAGGAGTACTAATGGCATTAAGACACTAGAAACCCTTATTGTAGCACTTAGTATTTCTCTAAAGTAATCCTATGTTAGTGGTCTCAGTGAAAGAATGCTGTGACTTCACTAAGAAGGCATTTCCTAAATCTCTTTTTTTTAACTACAAGCATGTTTCAAGGCAGTATCTTTTAGGACAATGGCTATGACTTCATTATATCCCCTGAGCGTGTAGCACGATGTCTATCAGCAACATTCAAACATCAGCTACAATGGAGAACATAAGGACACAGTCCCTGTGCTACATTCACACAGCATATCCATTTATTTTGGAATAGACTTCAGTACTGCACAGCACAGTATGCCATTAAAATGCCCAGAAAATAGAGAGGTTTTTACTCAAACGAACCAAGCAACGCACACCACACAGTCTCATCAGAACAACCTGCAGTGCAGCCTTTCCCTGTTTCCTGATCTCTGCAGCCAAGAAGGGGCTTGGAGAGGTCTGCTCACCTGCTGGCTGGGGATGACCACGGTGTCGTCGATCATGGCGCTGTCGCGCAGGTAGGAGGCGTGGCTCAGCGTGTGGGACCTGTCGGAACTGAAGGACCGCAGGCTGGGAGGTTGGTAGGATGCCAGAGCAATGCATCAGCAGCACACAGGATGTTGCAAAGGTGCCATGACAGATCGAGTGGGAGAATGAGAAAAGCGTGCTATTAGCAACACCATGCAGCTTCCAGGGGCAGCAGAGCACAGTCAGGGGAAACACAGCTTTGCACACCTGTGTTGTGCCACCTGTCTGACCACGGGCCACAAAGCCTTTGCACCGACCTATTTGCTTCCAAATGCAGAACCTAGACATTAATCTAGACGACAGGTTATTTTATACTCACAAATACTTTAGATTTGGCTTTGTGGCATGATGGTTTCCTCATAACAAAGAGCATTCGTTTCTGTTAAGGCTCTTTGGAGAACTTCTCTGCTTCATCACACAAGCAAACCACTATGGAAAACCAGAATGGCACCATCCTGAAGAAAAGCTGGAATGACTCTTTCCGAAGCTTTGTCGAGACCTACTCTCCCCCATTAAGTTGCAAATCAGTAAGCCTGACATTGTCCCCTGGAAGGTACACACAGCAAGGCGAAGTGTGGCCAGCCGCAAGCTCCTGCGTAAAACAGAACCTTCCTCTGAATCCCAACAGCATCTGCAGGGAGACAGCCCCAGTGTGAGCACTGATCTCGCTGTAAGTACACACAGCTCTGCAGAGCACTGGTTGCTGTAGCAATGAGAGGTGCAAGGCAGTAAATAAGCTGCTTCCAAGCACTGGCTCAGAATGTAGCCGCAGTATCCACCAGCAAAAAGCAAAAAATAAAAATAGACAAATACAACACCACAGAAGGACATATTGAGGTAAATGGGGTTTCTGCTAGCAAATAGCATGAGTTTTGTCCTTTTTATGTTCACTAGCTGCAATATGACAACAGTGAATTTTAAAATCAGATCATCCACCTTCAGATGTGCGTGTACTCTGTGATGTTGATGTAGACCTTGAGGAATATCGCACCTCTAACTGAAGGAAGCAGTTTTGTGTTCCTGGCTTACACATCCATGAGTAGTGCTCATGATGACTAACATACTGGATCAGAACAATAGGGCATTTATCCAGATGCACAGAGTTTTAAGGGATAATTCATTTTCAGCAGTTAGCAATAAAAGTCACGGGTTCATTACAGACATGAGTTTCAAATGCTTTAAGTCCATATCATCGGATTCAGGCCACAGCCTTTTTTAACAATAGTTACATGCACTCAGTAATTTTTGATCCATTTATAGAAGCATACGGTTATCTTATTTTTATTAGAAATGTATGGCATTGAAGAATAATCAGTGCTGTTGATCATTAGCTTATACTAATGGCCTGTTCAGCATCCCAGGTGGATTGTACAAAACTGGAAGCAAAGATAGGTGCTACACAACTGTCAGCCTTCAGAAAGCCTTGAGGAAAAGGCAAACCAAAACCAAACATTTTTTCTTCGGTTGAGGAAGCAGCCTCAGTAGCAGACCCCATTTGCCATCATTATCCTGTGTTCATTTCCATGTTTGACACTTCCAGAACCGCTCTGCTGAGCCATGCAATGCTCGTGAGAGAGTCACCATCCAAGTTGTAGGTTCTGCTACTCAGCTAACACCACGTCCTGGATAGATACCAAATGAAGGGAAGCCTGAACTGCATCTGACTGGTTATCCCTATGGTGTCCACCCCCACTGCTGCTACTACCACCAATACCAGCAGCCCAGTGCTATTCACTGTGCAGTACCTGTACATAAGCTCTAATAAACACAAAATGAGCTGGACTTTATCTGCAGACAGGATAGGCACATCCATGACTGAGGTCTGCAGGTAGCTATAATATAATTACATATTCTGGTATAATACATAGTTATACACATTATATTTAATTCCCTGCTACAATCAATTTCTAAAGTAGAGCTCAGATGGCACTGCCCCATCTGTGTGTTGGACCAGCTCAATGAAGAGCAAACCAGGAGTTAAAAGGTCTGTGCTGCTCAGACTTAGGAATAAATGTACTGATTGAAATGACAGTCCCCTTAGGGACTGAGCACAGGATTTACTGTTTCTTATTGCCATAAGTATGCAGGAATTCTATGAAACATAAAAAAGCCTGCCTAAATCAGACACAAGACCAACACCTAAATGCAGATTCTTCTCAAATGTGGTTGATAAATCTCAAGTCTGAAGGGTTGTGGGACCAAAAGCACTCAGCCCCAGAGACAGAACTGTGGAACCCAGGAATGCTGCAAAGCTCCTGAACCTAAGAGTGTGTCTTGTCTGTGTGCACAGGCACGTGTCACCCACCTCTAACCCCCAACCAAGGCCCTAGTGGTATCCAGAAAGTAGGACTAGCATCCCCATGCCAAGTTTGTACTCTGCTTGACTGAGGGACTTGCAGTGCACACTCACTTGCCAGCCTAAACAGAGACCTAATGAGCTCTAGTCCAGTTGAGCATTATCTCTTGCTTAGATGTAAGTGTATATTTACATATGTTCTTTCAGAAGCTGTGAAAAAACCCTGGGGTCACTGGACACTGTAAAAATGGACCTCAAAAATGTTTCTCAATAGCAGCATTGTTCCTTTGGTTCTCCAACTCAACTTTCTGCATACAGCAGGCCTCCAAAGTGGATGAACAGAGACAGGTGCCATAGGAGGAGATAGAGACAACAGGTGTTCATGCTATGTAATACCTACCTGGGCATGATGCTAATGAAAGCATATGGAAAAGAAAAATGAAGGGGAGAGAGAAATAAAATAAATAGGAAAGATGGTTACAAATGAAAAATACATGTTTGTAAATCAAATCGTTTAATGCGTAAGATCATATGAGTCTAGAGTGCTAATACTATCTTGCTTTACTGAATTTCCTGAAAAACCAAAGTCATTATAGTGCAATGAAAATCGCATTAAAAGGAAATGCAAAACAACTGAAGCAGTCTCTGTGAAAATTCTTAAAATCAGTAATCTGAAGGTGACAAAAAATGAGACCATGGAGTTAGAAAGATGTCCCTCTTTCAATATTTCTCCCTTTAGAATTTAGCTGCATTTCAGTATAATTTTCTTGATACAGGATTTGAAATAATTTTCGTACTATACAAATGAAACCATAGCAGTGACATGTCAGTGAGAATCTACTGAAATCCACTGACAAGATTTAAAAGTTAAAATATTCTAAATAGGACCCTAACTCAAACTGGCTTAACACTTGCCTGCACAATCTTCTCTATACAAGACCTTAAAACCTAAAAAACTCCCAAACTTTGCTACCATTGAGAGAATGAAAGGTTTTGATTTTAGGCATTCTGATGTAGTTCATAGACTTCCTCTGAGTGTTAAAAAGCCACACAGTCACTTTGTTTTCAGTGGACTCGCTGTCTAAAAACCAACAGAGACTCCAGGCTTGCAGGACCTGAATGATGGGATTTACACATGCTGTGAGGCAAACCAAACTGTTTCCTGACATCTTTTGTTCCAGAAGCAATTCCCAGCCTACTCAAGTAAACAGAACGGATCCTACTGATTCCACTGAGCTTCAGAAATGCTGCCAGGATAACGACCAAGACTGGAAAACGAGGCAGCTTCAAAATTCTGTTGCCAAGATTTCAACTTTTTTTCTTTTCTTCCCTTTAGTGTACCCCAGTTCTAAAGGCAGTGAGTCTGGAGACAGTGCTGATTACACCCAGGAATGCCTGGGTGGCCATTCTGAACTAGAACTGTGGGGGTTAATCTGCCAGCTTGAGCCTACACTTATGCTCACTGATGAAGTCTTTCGTTTTGGGAAGGGAACTTCACACTTTTTGTAGAATATAACGACACTCAGAAAAAAAAAAAATTAAATCAAAGCTGCAAGCATTATTATTCCACAAAGAGATCTAAGCTTAAATTCAACTTTTTAGATATAAGCAAATGAGTACATTGTCTGGACTGAACAAACTAATGTTTCTATTTTATTATTATTGTGTCAGTAGAAGGACAAGTATTCTCTTTCCTGCTAATTCAACCATGAGGAACCAGAAAGAGTGGAGGTGCTTGCAGACAATACACTCACTGCCAGTCCAGTGCAGAATGACCTGGAAAGTCCATTGTTCCTCTCCTGATACCTTGAGCCAGCAATGCACTCCAAAAAGTCAGCTCACCTGATGCTCCAAGCCCCTGTCCACCCATCCCCTGACTTGTGGCAGCAGGAGCTGAGGGTGACCACTCCTTCCTCCTGCAAAGCAGTGACTGCCACGCTGACACACCGAGTGAGCAAATACTGACCAGCACACCCCAAGCAGAGACCCCGCAAAGGGATTTCACACACTTGCAGCAAAACGAGTGCAGAAGTGTCATGAGAAAAGTTCTGTATCCGGGCAAATACCTGTCTGAGCGTCCTCCTTCCAAGCTGTACCTCAGGTAGTTCATTCCATCTAAGAACTGGCTGCTTGGCAAAGAGTCATCTCCCAGCTCCCGGAGGTCTTCTGGCCTAAGGTACTCCCCTCCATCTCCTGTCATTGTGTCATCACCTGCAAATCAATCCATGAGAGATAAGGACACACATGAGTTTCATTCCATTGGCACCTCAGAATCTAACAGCTGGATGGCACAATGAACAGGAAGGCATTTTCTGCTCAGGAAACACTGCAAACCACAAGCAATTAATGTATTTAATCAAACTGGCACATCAAGCAAGATATTTTGAAAAATAAAATTAAAATCAAGGTGATTAATCAATTAGATTTCATACATTTCTTGCTGTTGCACACACTGGCAAGGAGCACACTTTTTTGCCATGCTGTAAAGCGTGGTCTTTCTGTTCTTTAATCCATTTCAGCTTTCTGGACACAGCTATGCTGCATCCCAGCCTGTCAGTTTATGGTTAAATATCACCACTTATTTGATTGTAATCTACGTGTTTTCAGACGAAAGCAGCCTTATAGTTAACTTAAGCTCTCTACTATCCACACTTCACATCATACAAGGCTCTGTCACCCATATTCCAAGATCTTTCTGTGATCAGCAACAAAATTCATGTTTCTAGAACATGGCAATATCCAGAAATTGGAAATAAACTCACTGGCATAGATGGGAATGATCATAATCCATAATGAATCCCAGCCTAAATGATCATTTGTCATCTGACACAGTAACCTTTATCCATATACTCTGAATCATGAAATATAATCCTTTTTTTTTTTTTTTAGGTCCAGCATTCTTTTCCCCAGGAAATTCTGTCTATATGAAGTCACAGTTTGCTTTTCCCCAGCAGACTAACAAAACAGATTCCATTGCCAAGCAATGTGTAGATATTTCTTTTCATTCCCACTTGCAAGACGCTTCCTCTCCACAGTTTCTGCCTGGATATTTCAGTCATTTTCCTGCTGGTAAACCACTGCAGTGTGAGCCTGCCAGAGGCTTGGTGTGACCCACAGAGCCACACAACATAATCCCAGGCCACCAAGAGCTTTGTGCCTTCTCATTTGCTAGGCTGTGTGGGCTAACTGAAGTTCATCTTGATACTTATTTTCACAAAGCAAATCAAGCTCTTTTTTCTAGATGACATTTCAGCAAAGAAATAGATTATTATTTGTCATCTAAAACTAAGTAAACTTTGGAGGGGGGGGGATTAAGATTTTTATGCATACACAAATATTATATGCAAAAATAAGTCTTGAATCTTTTCAGTATAACAGCAAAAACTCTTGAAAACTCCATCTGCCCACATTAAGAGGGAGAAACTGGGCACCGTTTCACAGAAAACAATAAAATGCATTTAATCACTTCATGTTTCCTGTCTTCTGACAGATGATGCCTCCTGTTTCCTGGGAATGTCACATTAAAAAGCACAGGGCTTAGTGAAAACTTGGAAGATATTAAGGCAATACTGTTAATCAAACAGTAAAAGGAATTTGAAGTCATATTTCAAATAAACTAGATAATGATAATCATGCCAGACATTCCATTTATAATAGAAACAAAGGCAAAATCTTTACCACTTTCATCACACCCACAACCTTCAGAGGAAAAACAACCAAAAAAAACCAAATCCAAAGTCTACTCTGATTTCAGCTTTGGCCTCTGATCTGAGAGATGTCAATAGCGGGGCTAAGTCACAGCGTTTGATGTGATGGGACATCTGCAAACAGTAACCAGACCATGCACAGATATCTCAGAATAGCAGGCAAGGACTGAGGGAACTCCCCCCACGGCCTGTGCCCTCCCATCCTCCTGTCCTGAGATGAATGTCCCGAACTCGCAGTGCCTCCTAGCATATGGAGAGAAAAAATAGGTGTTCAACTCGAAATGATTGCATGTTCAGCTGACCAAGGGCTTCCTGACACAGCAGATCTCACCAGATGGTTGCTTTGTGGCAATACAGGAACTGCCCTTTTTCATCATGCCAGAAACCATCCGTCCGCCATCTCATTCCCCATCAAATTAGTGCCAGGAACATTTCCACCACTTACTAAACACTTTGTGACAAATACAACCCTTGATATTGATGGTGTGCACCTCCATGGTTTGCAGTGGCCATCTATGAATTTGCAAAATTGCAAAATACAACTGCTGCATGAGAATCGCTCTGGAACTTTTTTCTCACAAAATATAGAGAAAATAAAGGGAAAATTTTAAAATAAAATAATAAAGGAAAGGGGGCTGTGTCAAACTGCCAGAAATCACTTTTAATAGATGTTTTTAAAGACAGATACAGTTATATGTTTGTCAAAATTATTGTTTTCTCTGCAGCATGCAGATAAGTCTAAAGCTCACCACAGAAGCATTGCAGATGGAGAAAGGACAAGTATGGCAATAACAATTTTTATGGAATATATATTCCATAACTGCAGAGCTTCTCTGACACTTTGTTTGGACACTTGCAATTCCCTAAGTCAATCCTCTATTTAGTGGCCCTCACTGGAAACTTCCCTGGATTACAGCTTGGCTAATGCTCTAATTTTGTTTCCTTTTAGCCAGCCAGGAAAGTGGGGTTTCACGCGTGGTTTCAGATATTGATACATTACTTAAAATTTATCGTCATGTCAGCTATTGGGAGCTCAGGGCAGCACTCACAGAATGGCAGAAGGTGAAGTAAATCTCAAAAGAAGGGCACTTCTACTCTCAAGGACCTCTGGGGAGGGAGAGACACCTTGATTTTGTTTTCTTGCCTATTAACGCATTGCAAAAAGAATTCCAGTACTTGACAGGTGGTTACCTTGGTATTTAGGAAGTTGCTATGTTGGGTCTAAGTAAAAAACAATAAAACTACCCCTACATCCCTAAGGCACCAAGACTTTACTTCTGTAAATGAGCATCCTGTGGCTACATTTTATACTACTTGATATAAAATGCTTTATTTAGAGGCTGAATTAACTCAGGGGTGCTATTCTAAATTTACTGTGTTTTAATGTGCAGCAACAGCAACCTAAGTCTATTAAGAACAATTCCTGGCTGCAACTTTAATTTCCAGGTTCAATTAGAGAAATTAAACTTTCTCACTGATTCAGGTGCTTCTTCAGAGGAATTCTGTGCATGTACAACAGCAGTGGATGCTGCCTAGACTTAGCTGCTCATTTCTCACACATATGCAGCAGCATTTGCTACTCCAAGGCCATGTGTGGGGGCACTCAGGAAATTCCTTGTTGTATTTAAGCACTGTGGGGGATTTTCTTTCTTATCAGAAATCTGATGCAGCCAGATATAGGATCAGCTGAGAACTGCTTCCTGGAATTCAAGGTCACTACAATGCAATGGTTCACAGATACAACACCTTGTCCATAAACTCTTTGCACACAACAAATAGGGAAGGGATAGACAATCTTTGCCCCTTCTCTGCAATTGCAGTGTCAGCACTAATTACACTTTGGTGTGAGTCAACTTTCCTGGTTGCCATCTCAGGCCATGCTGCTCCTGACAGTGGTATTTCACCCTTTTCAGCCTTCCTATTCTCTTCTGCCTGCAAAAGTTGTCTGGCTGGAAAATAACTTGTCGGGACAAACAGATTCATTTTCAGACAGATCTGTTCTCTGGGCTGGGTCACCACACGGTGAAACGTTTGGGCTGCCAGAATAGAGGATGTGGGCTAGCATGGTTAGAGCTTGACAACTCCTGCAGCAGCCAGAGCTTGGTCTCAAGCAGACACTGAAACTACAACTTTTAAAAATTAACTGGCAATGAGGAGGCTCAAAAAGAAACAAGAGAGAGCTCTTGAACATCCTGTTTTACTGGTTGTATTCCCTCTCCATAGCACTACACTTACTGCACGATCTCCCATGGGAGTCTCAAAGATAAACCACTGTTGGTTTGTGCAGCTCTTCTGGCACAAAAATGAGGCATTGAATGGATACAGAGATGCATATTAATATATGGGGAAATAAGAAAGAAACCAGGCTACTGCCTTTTCTATATTTACCTGTGTATTTACACAGACTCAGGCCTAACAAAAATATTAGCTTGTGCTTAACTTCACTAATTCTGTAGACATCATCAAAATACATTTCACAAGAAGCTTTGCAGTAATTTCCCTTTGCTGCTCTAAGGATCTTTCAGGTGCAAAATGCTTCTTTTGGGGTGATAGGTTTAAAGGAACTGAACTTAGCAGCAATACAGTCAAGGCTGATACAATGATAAAAACCTACAGAGATTTTAGTGCAACTTTATCCACACTGAGCGTTTCTGCTGGCAGGGGTACACATTGCACAAACCACATCACCTAACAGCTCTGCCTATGGGTGTCTGCAGTGCAATCCCCATGAGCAGGGATTAAATGCCATGTTAAATAAAAAATATTATGTGATTCTGTCCAAAAGGAAGATTTGGTTTTGCAGGCAACATAAAAAGTAAACAATTCTGAATAACAATTCAGTGGATAAACACAAAAAAAGGTGCAAGAAATTTGAAGAAAAATTAGTGGCATTCTGTCCATTCAAGATATTTTAAAATAGGCTACCCAGAGCAGGACCTTCCATACCAAGCTGAGCTATCTGATAGAAATTGTCTTTTACTTTATACTGCTCAGACTGGATGTTAACTTTGTTTTAGGAATACAAATACTCTATTAACAACACGACAGCATACAATTATGCAACACAACGATCTTCCAAGCAAAATGCAAAGTACTTATCATCCGTGATGAACACGCTACACAATGGGACCTGAAATACTTTGCTCAAGTACTCTTGTGTTCAACTTGATAATTACATAAATACAGCTGGCAGGTTTGCAGCAGCACAGCGATTTATTTCAGAACATATTGTGTCAATGCAAAGAACACAGCATCACAGAAACCTTACTGCTAGCCTCTTATGAAGCTACCCCACCCCTAAATGGTTCATCCTCTCTATTAAACAAGTTCTGCAGCCTTCCTGTCCCCAGCTATTTAAAGTTACTGCGACAAGCACCATCCACATTAGGAGTTCTTGCAGTGAATGTTAATTCAAAGCACAGGAGAGCATTAGTCATGCAGGACAGCCCCTTCAAGTTCTGCCAACACACTCAAGATATAGGTAATAAA
Source organism: Hypocryptadius cinnamomeus (assembly GCA_013400635.1). NCBI lineage: Eukaryota > Metazoa > Chordata > Aves > Passeriformes > Zosteropidae > Hypocryptadius > Hypocryptadius cinnamomeus. Next base: position 43,674 of record VYZP01037150.1, on the reverse strand, counting down.
TCTGAGATTTTCTGGCTTCCCTTCTTCCTCCCACCTTTCATGAAACACACACTCAACCACACTTCAAAAGTACCAGAGAGGAGCAGTGTTAGATACCCGAATTCTGCAAACACGTGTTGTTACTACACAAAAAATAACAGTCTGAGTCAAACAAAAAGAGAGAGTCTGTAGGTCTTACTCCATGAACTCCTGCTAACAGCACCTGTGCCACTATATGCTTCCCCATCACTGAAGGGTTCCTCATCAGAGTGTTTAAAGGCTGTGCAACACACAAACGGGTTTGAGAAAAAGGAACACCCTGGATTAATCCAGTAGAAGCAGGAAGACATACTAGGCTTTGTGGATTTAAAGATGATTCAATGGTAGATCAAAAGACTGGGAGAAAACTAAACAAGGTGAACATAAGGCAATAAGCTATTTAAGGGTGATTCAACATAATAATTGCACAAGCAGTTGAATGCTTCTTAATCAAAGGCAAAGCAGCAAAATATTTTCACTGGTCATGATGCAGCAGAAAATAATTGATTTTGAATCACACTTGTTTGTTTTTGCATTTCAAAATAAAAAGTTGCATCTGGAGCCTAAGCATCATATTTTCTCTAGAGTGTAACTCATTTATCAGCATAAATCCCTTTTCTAAAAGCAATACAAGCACTTATAATTAATGAATGCCATTAACTTTGTGCACCATTTAGAACCACAAGTGCATCTGTTTTCTTTGTAAAAGAAAAATACCACCCCTTTAAGCTGAGTTTCCAAATTCCCAGGACTTTCTGGAAACCACTCACCCTACAAATTATTTGTGTGAAATAATAACAACCACCATAAAATGGCACACATAGGATATTGCAATATTGACACTCCCAAGTGTAAAAAGGAACATAGAAAATCCTTCCAACTGTGTTCATATTTATTAATACTGCTGTGACTAAAATTTCTAAGAAGTCACTTCTGAACTCTTAGAAAAGGGTGGGTATGGGCCAGTTCTGCAGTTCTGAGCTCTATAAAAGTGTCATACTTTATCACTCCTACCACAAGGTCAGCGAAATTCCCTTGGGATGTAGCTAAGTGGTGGGACACACCTCCTATCTGTGTGTGCAAAGGCCTCTGAACCCCAAGTGCTGAACTTATGGGCATGTTGTTACTTTGTATCACATCGTGCGCATCCTTGAGCTCCCCTGCGCCAAAAGCTCCCTCGAGGGAATGCTCTCCTCACCCTCCACCTTATACATCTTCTCACACAAACGTTTCCAATTAGGCAAAACTCCAGGATATTTGTATCTGATACAAGTGGCACAGATCCAAAAAAATTTACTGCTTGGATTCCTCTTTACGGGAGGGTCAAAGCCAACTTTGGGACAGTTCTACAGTGAAATTGTAAAGCCTGGAGTTGGGAAATGGACTCATTTGCCAATTTTGTTCAGATAAGCTTTTTCTGGAAAAGATGCAGGGGTCCAGGATTTTGCTTTGTTTCAAATTTTGGCATCTTTATAAAAATATCATAATGATTACATCATTTTAAAAAGAACTTCATTGCCAGCACAGCGAAATGAAGATGTCGGAGTACTCCAGCAGCTTCTTGAGCCTGTGTAACAGGTTACATAGGTGATATGGAAGAGGAATTTACCAAAGTCTCTCACCTTCTTCATCTGACACATCCAGGACCTCAGTCATTGTCTCAGGTACATTTAGCTTGTGCTTCTCTGTTACAGTCTGCAAAGACAGAATCATCAGTCAGAGGAGCAAAGTTTACAGTAGGGCATTTTCAACAGACAGCAGTGGGATGCGCTGAGGTATTTCATAACATGTTTCCCCTTCTCCTAACTTGCTTTTTTATCTTTATTCCAGAAGCTCCTATTCTCAGTGCTGCATAAGATAACGTTTCTTCTGGCAGAAAAGTACAAAACCACAAGATAATGAGCTGGTCAGAGAAATACAATTTATTTATAAATGGTGCATGTAGAACAATTCAGGTCAATGTTTCCAAGATGATTTTAAAATGAATTAGGTAATGTCTACAGAAGAGCTTGAGAAAGTTGTATGGGGCATATGGAAATTATTAAATTGTAAAACATTTGGAAATGAAGTTATGAATGATGTGAAATTCCTGAACTAAAAAAAGATGTGAAGGATTTACACAGATCACTTGAAACATTTCTCCCACCCCTCCAGAAAAAGGTGACTACAGTGCATATTAATTATACCTTTTTCATAAATCATGTCTATTCCCCCTAAGCATGCACACATCAGAGGAGAAAAAAAAAAAAAAAAAGTTGTTTGAAGATTCTGAAACATCTTGTGCACCTAAAAGCTCAAAATACTGTGATTCAAGGCAATTATGGACTGTGGAATAGTGGGAGCACTCTGGTTAGACCTAAGAGCAGGAAAACACTGGGAGTCTGTTGGGGTTTTAAAATAAAATTTTATCTTTATAAATGACTTCTGGGAGGAAACAGAAGATCCCCAGGGATGCTGAATTGAGAATGGGGACATCTTTCTAGCATCCAGATTCACATTGGGGAAGGAGATGAAGAACATAACAAGACAAACTGTAGGAAGTGCAAGATGTGAAAAAGTTGTCTGCAGGGAGCTCTTCAGCCTGCTCGGGTACAGGGGACAAAATGCCAAAGGCTTCAAAAGGAGCGGTGATCAGAAATGCCTTGGTCACAGCCAGAAAGTACCAATTTCCCTGGCTCCTCCCAGTGAGCTGGGGAGCTGCGGAGGGCAGCGGGCACACGGCCCTTCAGGAAGTGTGGGAGCACAGGTGCCCCTCTGGCACGGAGAGCAGTGCCAGGAGGCCACGGAGGGCAGCGGGCACACGGCCCTTCAGGAAGTGTGGGAGCACAGGTGCCCCTCTGGCACGGAGAGCAGTGCCAGGAGGCCATGTGTCTCCCTGAGAAACCGCCTGCGAGGCAGCGCCCCCTCCCTGCTGCAGACACCGTCTATCGGGCATACATTAACATCGCATGTAAAGGAGCCAAAGCGTTTCATGGGAGGAATAATTAAATCAGCCAAACCCTGAGTCCCTTATGCAATATTCTTTTGGGAAAATGCCCGCTGATATCAAGCAGTGAAGTCAATAGCAACTTTTGTTGCACAAAACTTACTAGTTATTTCCTGGTCCTGTTATGTACTCCTCTGTTTCTAACAAACTGACAAAGGCAGTGTTCTTGCTTATTGTAAAATACTGCACTTCAATAAATAACTAAGTTACCAACTGTGTAATTACTTTGGAAATCAGTTTTAAAAGTCTGCTTTATGTTTCTGAAATCTACTTAACTCTGACAGCAGTTCCAGTTTACCCTCCTGAGGTACAGGGAAAGAACAATGCCCTTTGCCTCAACTGGCAATCCTAATTAGGCTCCTAAATTCGCTCTTCCCCATGAGTAAAAACAAGTCATTATTTCTGTTGCAGCATGTTCAGGTTTGCAAATTAGTTTATATTCACCGAATGGCCCCACCACCAGGACTGACTTTTCCCCTCTATTCCCATGGCTTTCCTGGGATAGAAATGTCAGGCAGCAGTGGGGTGACAAGGCCAGCGATGACAGATGGGGAGGTGCTGTCATTCAGGTGGCACTGACGTTGTCTCTTCAACACCAGAGTTAACAAGAGAGTTGAACAATGAGCTAAGTTAAAGCACAAGCTGCAGGTAGAGAGGACCACTGTCCACTTTGCTATCTCCCAGGTAACCAAGGTTTATGGATCACTACATCCATCTATTTGTTACTGAGGTTTTTACAGGCCTCCACATAAAAATCTGGTCTCTAAGGCTTGAAGACGTTATTATCTATTTATAGGGAAGCAAGGATACTTTATTGACTTCCTGGTTTTCCCATCAGTAAGAAAACAATTACTTCATAATTTAACAATGGAAACAAAACTTGGAAAAGAGATACAAAAGAGTGTGTGTGCACATGCACACTACAGAACAAAAAAATCTTCATTGCCAATTTTGGAACACTGACCTCAGCAAGAATCATTAATTCTAATTCCCAACAGAAGTTGTTGGGATTAATGCTTTTAAAGGAACTTCTAGTGTGATATTAGAATTTTTTTAATTGATAGGCACATCAAATACTCTCAAATTCTAAAATCCTTATCTAGCCCCATGAATGGCCCACATGGAAAATTGCTCAGTGTGTATTTCTCAAACTCCCTATGTATAGTGGGAAGTCCATGATGGAGTTTACTTAAGACTTCTGTATTTGAGCCTTTCATTGTAAGGCCAGCTTTTCATTGGGTGGCATAGAATAATTCTGATATATAAGTCAGGTATGTAAACCCATATGTGTTTTCAGTAATGACTCACAGCAGCATACTGCAAACAACCTGAAAGTTCCTCATATATTCATCCATCCACAGGAAGGCTGTGCTCGTTTGTATAGATAGCCCCAAACTTAATTTTATAGCAAACATCCAAAAATCCAGCTTATTCTCATTTCTTATTGCCCTCTAATCTTTCAGTAAAAAACATGCACTTGATTCTCCTTATTGCTATATATTGACGTGGTTCCACTAATAACAGCACTACTGCAAGTAAGTGGAAGATTTGTTCCAAGTTAGAGCAAAGAAAGGCTTTGGCACTGGAGACCTTTTCCTCATCTCAAGTGGCAGTGACTTGCATATCAATCACGCCTGTGGCTGTGTACCATCCTGGGTGCAGGGCTCAGCCCAGCCTCGGAGAATGAGGTAGCTATGGTGACAGCACCTTCTCTCAGGCTCAGCGCTGCGCTCAGGTCTGGCAACACCAGCCTCACCATCTGGAGAACCTGACTGCAGGGAGCACCTGCTATTAGCCCTCCTTTACAGGACTTGTTCTACATTATGTTTAACCAAGATCCCCCCCTGCCAAACACCACCATTCCATGCATCCCCCTAAGGCACAAGGGTTACATGTATTCACAGCTGGAGAATCTGAGTTATCGAAGGCTCCCACCTGGCTTTCCAAGTGTGCAGACACAGATCAAGATTTTAGATTTCTCTTCTGTGAGAGCACTAAAGGTCAACCCTGCAAGTAAGTTTCAGTACTCGATTCAGTCCTAAACCCCAGGCATCAGGGATCTGGTAGAAAATACCATTAATCCTCAATGTTTAAAGAAATATTTATCCCAAGTAAATAGCTCACATGGGTCTTTTTGTAGTGCAATTCCTATTATTTCAAAGATCTAACACTTACATGAGACACAGTCCAAGGCTGCACAGTGAAACACAGTGGAAATGAGAAAGGAGTGCTGCTTTTATCAAACAATAAATTAAAAACCTGTGCTAGGACACAGCATGGAATACGTGACAAAGGTGTCCTCTGAAGCTTAAAAATATAAGAACTAAAGTTTCTCAAAAAAAATTTTCCCTAGGTTTTATTTTCCTAAACTTCTGATTAGATACATATGTGTTTATGCACGTACATGTGTGATGTGCTGTATGATTAAACAAGAACATGAAGTAATAACAACAGAGACACACAGTCTTTATTAAGAGACTTCTGGAATTACGCCGGAATTCCTCCTCCAAACCTGACTCAGCCTGATCTTTGTAGGTCATTAATAAATTATGACTTATTCTATTTGTAACCTTACGCCATGTTAGCTTTATTGCATCTTCCTTGGCTCATATCAAGTGGGATTTGCTGTCAGCATGCAACAAAATCAAAATTATTTTCCCATTTTTTTACAAGTGATTTTGGACTTGACTTCTGCTAACCCTCTCCATGACTGAACAGTGGCATCTTTTTAGTAACCTGTGGATTTTTACAGCTCTGAGCTCCTAAACATCATCTAGAGCTGATGGGGTTTCTAGACTGCTAATCTTGCATTTAAAAAAAAAAAAAAGAAAAGAAAAAAAAAAACCAGAAAAAGCATGACCTTACAGCAGTGTTTCAAGATAAATGCAGTAACTGACATTCAAATTGAATCTAATTTCTTGAATTATGCACTATTTCTAATGTTCTCCCTTCCTACCTGCTATGACATTTGTAGATGGGAGGTGAAAGTGCAAGAAGGGAAAACCTTCTCCTCTCAGGGTGCCCAAATAGGTCAGCTTTTCCTGGCTTAAAGCTGCAATACCACCTTGCTGATGTTCAGCACACACTGTTCACTAGGCCTGATGTCAAAATACAGACTCCAAGAGTGTGGAGCACTGAGAGGACTGAGCCCATAAGGAAAGATTCCTATGCATTTGGAAAAATAGGATCTGTTTGAACTGGAAGTGACTTCAGTAAGAAGCTGATGGATGTGATTCACAGCCATCCAGTGAGCACCATTAGGCTTGGCTCCAGGCCATGGCTGGTGCGGTCCAAACATAGAGAAGCTGCAAGGACTGAGCCTCAGGAGGTGTCAAAAGTGTGGAGATGTAAGGCCAGATGGGAAAGGAGAGGTGAAAAGACAAACAGAGAAATGGCAGGATCTAAACAACAATGCACAAACTTCAGGAAAGTTCGAGCTTGCAGCTCAGACCCGGGTCTAGAAACAAGTTTCACTCTGAATTGTTATTTTCCATCGGTGTGCACACAGATTTTGTTGCCTAGCTCAGGGGAGTCTGTTGCCTTGCACACACTTCTACATGCTTATAAGACACGCTCAAAGCACTGTAGCAAAAATGCAACAGAAAGGGAAGGGGAGGGGGGGAGCTAAAACTCCCCAAACAAAACAGAAAAGGAAAGAGATGCACGGAGAGCCTGAGGGAAGAGCAGAAAGACAACACTCTGAGGAAAGAAGAGCCGCATCTGAATGCATGTGCAACTCACGGTTGTGGTGGTGGTGATCTCCTCTGTTACAACCTTCAGCGTATCGACCACAGAGATGTATCCCAGGCGCCTGGCGATGGCTAAGGCTGTGTTACCATTCTGAAGGGAAGAGAGAGGGGGAGAGCGCGCTGAGAGAGAGGGAGGATTGTGATGTGAACCAATGAGATCACTCTCCACGCTGCATGAGCCAGCATTTCCATCCAAAACAAGGCACAGCCCAGGAAAATCACGGCTTTTTTACCGTTACATCTGACTCTGTCTTTGTAACTTCTTTAAGACTATAGCCCCAATTGCCATGGCAACACAACACACTTACATCTGCCAGCGATTCCAAATACTACAGCGCTGTATGGTTTAACCCTTCAGGGCTCACATTTCACTATGCAGCCTGCCTTGCCTGCTAAGTTTGGGGCTTATTTTGCAGAAATACTCTTCTAGAAAGTAAAAAGTATTTTAGCTTTTTACAGTTTCACTCCCAGGTGAAACTGTTACACCTTTACCAGGTACAATTGCTTATCTGGGGAATACAAAATTACAGCTGTGTTGTCCACATATGCTGCTATTCCTTCACACAACAAAACTGTACTTCCATTAACAGTTCACAAAAGCTAATCATTTAACAAGTACAAGCCACGAAAGGCTTGGGGGTGAAGAATATAGTTCCATTCAAATACATTTATTTGCAGTTTGAATATTCGTAACATATAGAGACGTGTCATTTGTCAAAAGGACACTAAAATAATTTAACAAGAGTTTAGGCCTATTTATCCCCACTTCATCTCCTGGAACAGTGGCAGTCCACAGTCACCATGTCACTGAGCTTGGGGAGGGGAGGAAGGGATGTGTTCCACGGTTCTTTGTAGAGGGTTCTACACAGGATTGTTCCATGCTCTTTTGCACTGAACCAAGGGACAACATGCTGGTCACCTGAGGAATCGTGTACTGTCACTGTACCACTCTGCACAGAAATGATTTCTCTTGTGACCCCACTGCACCATGTGCAGGGTTTATCAGACTGAGGGCTCCCTCTTCTTCAGCAACAACTTCAGTTATCTATAATTTAAACTCTTCTGTATTAGTCTACCTCAGCTACCCTGAGGCAACACCTCGTTTGTGGATTAGCACAAAATGAACAGATTAGCACCTCCACAGCAAAAATAATTTGACTGTTAACTTCACTCACACATTTACCACTCCTACGTCTCCCTGCCAGATGTCTCAGGTTGAAATTCTCTCTTATCTCAAGCCAGAGGTTGCCCTGTGTGGACAAGGACCGTAGTACAAGATTGAGTACTTGAGGGAGCAGCCAACTGTGCAGCAAAGACACATCCCTAAGGCTGCTTGAACTTGGGTTAGACCTGGGCATGACAACCCCAGAGTGAGGACTGAAATCAAGCCAACAGACCCTCAGTTACACACCCCAAACAGTACCTACAGCCCCAGAAGCTGACTACAGTGGTCTCCCACATGATGATCCAGTGCACAAACTGGTATTTTGGACAACTTTCACACAAGATTATTCCATGTGATTGTTCCAGGACCAGACATGGAGTCAGTGCTCATTTTAGCACACACACTAAAGGCATATGGAAAACTGATCCACCCTGGGGAATGACAGGAGTTTTGGCCACTCTGGCAGTGTTCTAACGATTACCCAATTAGAGGTGACTAGTAGCAACATCAACGTGAAATAGGACAGTCGCATCCCTGGCTGGCTGACTGCAGAGAATGAGCTGTGCTAGGACCTATTGATGGTCTTTGAGGAGGTATTAACTTCACTGAGGTGAACTCACTAAGAACCTGAAACCAATTCAGTAGATAGAGGCACAGAAATCTGGGTCTAAATCTAAAAAATAAAAAAAAACACACCCAAAAAACATCACCAGGTTCTGAACTGCCCTTGATTTTTAAGGACACCTCCTTCAGGAGATATTAATTTCCAGAGAGAAGTGTTGAGGCGGAGGAAACTGAATGAGCCTGGCACAGACAGCTATGGCCAGCCTGATCCCACAGCTCAGGAATCTGCTTCTCTGCCTCACGTTTAGCTTAGTGCACAGTTAGGTCGGATGTGAACTACCTTAAGAGGATAAGGAAGAGCAGAGGAAATTACATTTCCACATATGACAACCAGCTGTATGAGGAATACTTTCACCAAAAGAACGGCCCGCTCTCGAGCCCTGAGGAAGGAAAGGAAAGAACTGTCCAGGGAAACAAGCTCCCAGCGGCACGTCAGCCTTACCGTGGTGATGGCGTTGGGCTTGGCCCCGTGCTGCAGCAGAACGTTGATGATGTGAGTGTGGCCTTGCTGAGCAGCCTGGTGGAGAGGGGTGTACCCATTCTGTTATCCACAGCGGGGACAGCAAAAGCAAACAAAGAACAGGAACCAATCATTAGATCAGACATTTCACTTTGCAGAAGGATGCTCCTTTTGAGATATTTCAAACATAAATTATGACACCACTTGACCCAAAAATAATAAACCTTCAGTAACAATAATTCTCCTTCCCCAGATTAATGGAAATATAAAGGAAGGTAATATACTTATTCAAAAATAGTTTCTCTCACAATAAAAGAAGTCATGAAAAGACATTTCTCCCCCATTTTCTAAATCAGAGGAAGGAACAATGAGGAACAGCAAAGTTAAAGGGGCATGTTGAGGGCACAGAATCATAGCTGAGGCAGAGAACATTCCTCTTCCTCTCACACCCTAGTTTTCAACAGAGGGCCCAAGATTTTCCTTTAAAATATCTGAGTCTATTAAAAAACCACATCATTTTTAACAGCAGTGATTAAAGCCTGTTTGCTTTTTAAAAGGCTAACAACATATACCTATTACAAATGCCAATCAAGTTTAGCTTCACTTTGCCTCCAAAAGGCTGGACCAAGATGTAATTACACTCAGGAATTTGTACAGAGTGTCTCCCTTAATAAACAGGCTTAGTTCAAGACACTCATCCGCTCCGGTGGTTTGTTCTCATGCCACACAATACAGAAACATAACCAAAGTGTGCTTAAGCTGGCTGATCTGAGATGGCATTGTGTAAGTCCAGTCAGGCAATTGATTTACAAAATTATTTGCAATTGGCTTTGAAAACAGGCAGAGAAGAAACTGGAAGAAAACCTTGGGTTGATCTCACTGTACACTTACATAAAGCCTGGGGCAGGCTCTGAAAACATGCTCTGGGAGTTATCTCTGCTGCAAACAAATAGATGCCAGTAATGCTTTGCACTGCTAATTAGATGGTGATAATTCACAACTGCTACAGTTCTTATACTGACAACATATACAGTTCTTATATGTGTGGACTGCTAAGAACTGCTGCTTACTGTAGGTTCTAGTGGAAAGTAGATTCACCACCTTTACTTGAATAGTGTAGTCCTTCAATAACAGAAGCCATGTGTTCCTTGCACAAAGCATTGTGCAGGCTTTCTCTAGTCAAAACCCAAGCTGCAACAGGGGTTAGTCATTCTTTAACATGCCTACTCTGAATCCAGGATTTACTCTTTAAATTGAGTCCACAACACCAGTTGACAGATTGCCAGTATTTTTAGTGGTCCCTAGGTGTGAGATTGTGGAGAACCGCTTCCTGATACGAACTTGCTGACTAAAATGAAACTATTCTAAATAAGTAAAATACCTGGGTGAATGGAATCATGATCAGTCCCAGCGACCCTTTAAACAAAAAGAGAGACCTAATCCGAAAGACGCAACTTGGTCTGTCCCTTGAGTTAGCCTCCAAATACCTCAGCTGAATGTCTTGGCAGCTATAGTTTGGATCCTGCTAGTGTCTGTTTTATTAATTCTCATCAGCTGTTTTTCTAGTAGTGTTGCCTGTCCTTTTGGAATCCCCAAGTTTTGCCCATTGGTTTTGAGTGATCCCATGAGGGATGGGCCAGAATCTTTTATTTATTTACTTGGCTTTTTCTTACCACATTGAGTTGTGACCACACTGACAAAATAATGCTATTTTGGGAAATGAATCATCCCATAGGTTCCAGCTGGGGACAGGGGAGCTGACCAGAGGAACAAGCAAACTTCAAGCCAGTGATTTTGATGGGATTTTAAAGACACTCTCAGTGGGCTGTTTCCTGTTGGTCCCAAGACATCCAGCTTGAATCCAGTAGCCAGGAATTGCCTGAAGTCAGCTTTAACCAAGCTGGAGCCCTACAGTTAGCCTTTTCTTTCTGATAACGGTGATGTGATGATTTCTGGGATGCAACACACTGAGAATACACACAGAACCTCTCTGTGTATTCTCAGCAGATACACAGCTTTTGCTACTAAATGCACCCCATTCAGCTGGTGTGCCCACCAGTTTATCCCCGGAGAAACTGTTGAAGTCAGTGGGCTTTGTTCAGAATTTGGCTGTAGGCAGTCAGGCCCATTTCAGTGTATCTGGTCAGATTTCAGCATAGCCAGATTCCCCTCAGAAAACCCCAAACTCTCCTTGAGCAAACCACATTCCCTTACCACAGCTGCTTCCTCTCCCAGAGTCATCCCACCCACACACTGAACAGCAGTAACTCTTCCCACTCTTCTCCCAGCATATTGGAGAGAACCTGGCATCACCCTGAAAGTGTCTGAATTGTTACTTGCTAGTTTGGCAGCACAGTGGTATTACAGTGGTGTAAACCATGTGGAAATGAGATCAGGAACAAACTTCAATTTGTTAGTTTGCAAGTAACGAGAAAAAGAAAAACCAATGAAATTGATTGTCTGTGTTGTTTTTCCGCACACACAGAGTTATCTGGCTTTTCTTTCCTGGACACCACACCATGAGATGGAGCAGACAGAGGGCATTCCACTACAGCTACCACATGGTGACACCTCCCATGCCATGGTTAGAGCTCCCAAGGGAAAAAGAACATATGTCATGTAGGAGTGCTGTGTTACCATGTTCAGAATAAAGAGCAAAAGCAAAGCAATGGAAAATTCTTTACCTTTGTTTTAGCATTGACATTTGCTCCGTGCTTGAGGAGAAAATTCACCATTTTGATGTTTCCATAGTGACAGGCCACAATTAAAGGTGTATAACCAAGCTACAGGAGGAGAACAAAGAAGTAAAACTGCAAGCTCAGTGGAACATTCCTCGGACAAGGGTAGCACCCTTTGGCATGCTGGAGACCGCAGCCACTCCGTGATTTACCTTTGTCTGAGCATCCTGGTTCGCACCGTGTTTGGTGAGTATCTCGGCTACATTCACTTTATCCTCTTGAGCTGCAAGGTGTAAGGATGTCAGCCCAGCCTGGAGATGGAACATAACAGGTAAGTAAACAAACAGATAAAAGTGAGAATAAAACCCTACTTTACACAAGGAAAAAGCCTAGACTTTCCCACTTCCTCATCTTTAAAACATGATCAGACCCTAACTATAGCTTCTGAGCATGAGTGGTGTTTTTAAACAAAGTAGAGTCGATGTTGCTCCTGTTCCACCTAACAAACAGCTCCAAACCAATTACATCACCATATCCATAGAAGAAAACTTTAAGGCATGAATGCTCAAGATTTGTTACAATCATGTAATTTGGGAAGCTGAAAGCCCATTAATAAAATGTGCTTCCCACTCCTCAGACAGAAAGGGGAACCTTGACAACTGCAGGCATGAGCCAGATGAAGACATTAACTCCAGAAATAGATGCCATCCAAAGAGCAGGGAAAAGGATGCAGCCTTTAACTGACAGCTCACTGTGATAATGTGCAGTGTTTTGCTGTGAACAAGGCACAGAACAAATTTTGTATAAGAAATTAAAATCTCCTTGTTTCTATTAGCAGAATATATTAACTCCACAAAAGGAGACACCAGAGCCTTCTATTCTAACTTGTATGAGCAGAAGCTGCAGGCTTTTCACCTGCATAAATAAGATTTGCATACATCCCTGGATAAACCCAGTGACCCATGAAGATTTACAGTGATGGGTTGGGGGTTTTTTGATGACTTTGTTTTCTGTAAAAATGCTGTTAGGTGCAATCATTCAAAAAAAATTGGAAAGGTCTTCCATAGAATTTTTCTTAGACTACTCCAGCAATACGATTGTTTTCTTATCCGCCAGAGAATGTAAATTTCTTCACTTACCACTGAAGGATAAAGACATGCAGAAAAGAGCCTTTGCCAGTGAGAGCACTGAATTATTTCAGACTGGAGCTCCCAGGTTCCTGGTGCAGGCTGTTAAACCCACCCACGGACACGAATGCTGCATCTTACTGGATACATCCACCTGTAACACTTTGTTTCCCATTGTAAGTTACCTTTGTTGCCACATGGATGTTGGATCCTTTCTCCAAAAGCAAAGTCACCATGTCAGTGTGACCTTCCTGGGAGGCCAAATGAAGCGGGGTGACTCCCTGCTTGGTCAAAATGTTGGTCTCAGCCCCATAGTTCAACAGAGTGGTAGCAATCTGCATCTGGTTTTTCTTGGCAGCGATGTGCAGAGGGGTGTATCCATTCTGACACCAGGCAGGAAAAAAAAGGAAAATAAAGTTACCACAACAGCCATGTAAGCCTAAGAACTCAGGCACCATAGAACAGTATTATTTGATGTTATGCCTGCTATTAGAGAGGGGAGTTCATTAAATTTGCAAGGCCAGACATGTCCCACATGGCCCTGCTGTTGTGCTGCTTTGTCCATCTGTTATTTTCGCCACCTAAACCAGAACAAAGCCAGCCCTCACTAGGGTGGGCGGGACTGTTCCACCAATACCTTCAAACTAGTCCGAGTTCGACACCTACGTTTGGTACAACCTATGTTGCAAATAATCCCTTTTGAGTGGTGAGTGACATTGCCCATGATGACTGACGGTGCACACCCTTCATCACATTATGCTTTTTCAGGGCATGTGAGTAGAGATGTGTTTGCACATGGAATGTTGATATGTGTGTCAGTCACAGGCTGGAAACAGCAATGGGGTGGAATGTTTTTGTGATCGAAGTAATAATTTAAGCACAGAAGAATGACAACTTCCTAATTGCTTTATAACACATCATGAGGGGAAAATCCCAGGTGCCAGCACACAGGTGCTGTGGGGGGTGCTTGGTTGGGTTGTCCTGTGGATGTTTTGTTGTGTTTTTTTTAAGTGGGAGTTTCCCAAACTAGCCTGCTTTCCATGCACTGCCATGGAAACCACATTCCCTGAGCATTTCCTGAAAGCCTGTAGATCAGCAGCCTTGCACAGGGCAGGACACTCTCTGGTGTTGCACCCATCTGGTCCCCATTTTCCCCTTTTAGCAGCTTTTGCTTTACACAGCAATAGCACAACACCACTCCTAACCCTGGAATGATTCGTGTGTGTGGTCAGAATACACATTTCTAAAGTTATTGCTAATATTACACAATAGTGAGGTGACTTCCAAATGCAACCAAAGCTCTGACAGAGCTGAGTCCCCTCAGGGATCCACAGCGTCCCCTCAGATCCCCCCTCACCTGCACCGTGATACCACAACACCACTCCTAACCCCGGAATAAAATGTCTAATGTCATTGCTAGCACTGCACAATAGTGAAGCGACTTCCACCTGTGACTAAAACTGCTGGGACTGAGTCCCCTCAGTGTCAGGGTTCCCCTCAGTGCTGCCCTCACCGACGCAGCGATACCACGACACCACTGCTAAACCCGAAATTAATTCCCCTTGTGCTCATTTCCCGTCTGCCTGGCCAGAATATACATTCCTTACGCCGTTGCTACCGCTGCGCAGCAATGAATCGCCGGGCGGCTGTGCCGCGGCTGCGGCGGGCCCGGCTCCCCCGGGCTCCCCTCATGGCGGGCGGGCGGGCTCACCTTGGCGGTCGCGTGGGGCGAGGCGCCCTTCTCCAGCAGCAGCAGCGCCACCTTCTGGTTGTCGTAGTGCGCCGCCACGTGCAGCGGGGTGAGGCCGTTCTGAAAGGGCGGCGACGGCGTTAGGGCGTTACGGGACACCGGGGGAAACGGGGCGGAGGGGACTCGGTGCGGGGGGATGGAAGGGTCCGGGGGGCTGCAAGGGACAGAGGGAATAGCGGGGGAGGCAGCGGGGATGGACGGCAAGGGCATGGCAAGCAGGTGGTTGTTAGTGGGGAGAAGCAGCGTACCAGGCGAACCACGGTGGCAGCTGCTGGCTTTCATCATGCCACACCAGGGGACGGTGTGGCTTTGCCCCTATGTTTATCCATTGGGAATTTAGGCAGCTTGATGGAACCGGTGCCTTAGAGCCAAAGACACACACCTGCCCTCAGAGCAGCCATGCACCCTCTGCCATGGACCCAAACTCAGCATGCTGGGTAGCAGCAGTCAGCCACCACCCAGGGGAGACACGACCCCAACAAAGCCACAGCCACCATGCAAAAGAAGCTGCAGCCTTCTTAAGGTGCATATTTCACACAGTTCTTCCTTAAGGAAAGCCTTGTCTCTTTTTCTTCCCCAGCAGTACCTTGCCAGCAGAATCAGGACAGGCACGGCGCTGCAGCAGAAGCTTTGCCACTTCCAGGCTCCCATATTTGGCTGCCACATGCAACGGTGTGAATCCCTTCTGAAAAATTCCAGGAGATAAAACACAGCTGTTTGTGTTAAAGGTCATGCTGACATCTCTTGTTTAAGAACTATGTGTTAAGCACTTACTCTTCAACCTCAGAATCGATAACTGAACCTAGAAAGAGCAGCCTGTCTCGAAAGCACTTTGAGAAGCATGAAATACAAGAAAATACTTTCCCTTTTATTTTTATTCCCTACTTATGTGCTCTCAGGCTGGCAGACATTTTATCTGATACAGACTGTACTAGCAACACACTGCGTGGGGGCAATGAAGGCACTTCTTCAAATTTACACCCCAAACCAGCTGCATCTTTTTTTTGTTCCATGGTGACAGCCTGACAAGTATTTCCTGCATCAATTGTTGCCAGCAACGATGAAACACCAATTAAATTCATTGGATAAAACCTCCAAACTCCAATTCCCTTCCTCCAGAAGGGTTCGGTGAAAAATTACTTGTGCTTGCATTTGTGTATTCATACAGTCACAAAGTTCTACTGAAGCTAAAAAGAGCCCTTCTCTTGCCTGTTTTCATTAAAAAATTGGTAAGGAAAGCTCATGGATGTATGACAGCAGGTGGCAGCCTGCACTGCTGCCTGACAGTACTTTTGGGAAGCTGCAATGACCTATTTGCCTGGCACATAAGTAACGTTTAATGTTTATTATCATTATCATCTGGTTCCATTAATCCCACCTCAGAAAGAGTTTATGCTGGGTAATCTCAAATATTGTCAGTTCACGAATCACAAGTCTATAAAGACATTATCTAGTGGGCTCCATCTTCTCCTCTTCATAATTATAGAATGTTCCTGCAATAGTAATTGCCATCAAGCAATATGGGAAATTAGTAAAGTATTTAGTGTATTTTTAGCCATTCTAATGTGATTTAACAGCTGGATAAAAGGAGAACAGCAAGCCCTCCCAGTAATCCATGGATCATAATTTGAAAATTGCTGGTTTAGTCTTTTAAACCCTAGAAGACACGCCGTTGTTCATAAACATGTTTTAAGCTCCAGCTGTAAAGCCAAGGGAACTTTTATAAATAGTGAAAATTACGTGATTCTCACTTATCAAATGCTTTAAATTTGGAAAAGATATCTCAGTCTATCATTCTCATCACAGCCATCTACTTTCTTACATATTCATCTCTCCGTTAGTAATCTATTGGTACCATTTTTGGCTAAAAAACCCACTAGTGATTCTGGAGAGCATTTCTTTTATAATCCCAGCAAAATGGCCTGTTGTGTCACATGACATCTCATTTTAGAGCCACTGAAAATAGATCCAGCATTTGATGAGACTGGGCAGATGCTGACTTTTGTGTTTTAGGAAAATTCCTTTCAGTTAGCACAGAATTATTTTGCTATTTAAGTAAATAATGTATCGAAGAAGAAAAGGAGACATGTTCATAAAAAATGTATCATTGCCATCCCCTTTTCTTTTTTGGAAATACTGCACAAAAAAGCTGTGCCTGTAAGGGAAAGGGAGAAACAAGGACATTTTAAACCTGTTGGGACTGTGTGTTCATCAAGACCTGCATTTGGCTTCAGCAGCAACCAAACCCAATTTTACATGACAGCAGAGTAAGTTAAAATTTGATTAGCTTGTGATACATTACCCCAGTCTACTGGATTGTTGCCGATTAAATAAGAACACAACAAAAGACCCAAACTGCTTCAATTCCTCAGTGTGAAAGCACATCATCACACAACAGACCTGCCCTGGATGTGAAGTGTTTAGCCTTACCTTGGTGGACATGGAGTGCGAGGCGCCCGCCTCCAGGAGCACGGAGGCGACGTCGAGCTGCCCCTCACGGGCGGAGATGTGCAGCGGGGTGTAGCCGTTGGTGGTGGCGGCGTCGGGGTGCGCCATGTGCTGCAGCAGCAGCTGCACGATCTCCGTCTTGCCCAGGCGAGAGGCGATGTGCAGTGGGGTCTGTTCTTCCTACAACTCAAATCGAGTGGGTCATTAGCGATATGGAGCCACCCTGAGCCCAGCATCCTCCTTGCTCCCCACAGACCTTCCTCTGCATTTGTTTTGCAGAGTCATAGGAAGTGGTAACAGAAAACACGGAGTAATGGAGGAGAGGAAGGTGGTGAATGATTCCTCCAGCCATGGTTTTAAGAGAAAAAGAAGCTGGTGTAAGCAGAACACCTACCCTGGCTCGGGCATCCACCAGGGCCCCGTTCCTCAGGAGGCAGCGAACCACTTCCACCTGCCCGGCACGTGCTGCCATGTGCAATGCAGTTTCTCCCCGCTGCAGGAAAGCAAAAGCATTTCAGTGTCCTAACTTCCATGAAGAAAGATCTTTGCCAATGTCAGTCCCACCCATGACAACTGGTGCTGAGACCCATCCTTCTGCCAATTAAGACTCTGGCTTCAGCCCCAGGGTGGGGTGTGAGTACGTGTGACTGTACCTGGAATGCCTTGGTTTGCCAGCTGACCAATCCCAGACAAACACAGAGAGAGACAAACCACTGAGACACAGAATGAAAATCCCAGCTTAGGAAAATTCTGTCAGATAGACTTGCCCTGGTCACATATGTCCCTCAGCTTTCTACATAACAGGGCACCAGCTCATGTGCTGCACAGGAGATGAGAGTACACTGAGCTGTCTCTCTCTAGGGATTGCACGGCACAGGAGCCTCAAGATGGAAGGGGATAATTTTCCAGATGGTCCCTTCCTGCACACCGTGTGGAGCTGGCAGCACTAAGAAGCCTTGCAACGGCTGAGCACACGGAATGTGTAAAATCTGTACTCAGCAGTGGGGCTCTGTCTCCATGCTGTGGAATCAATCTTCTTTCAAGCCTTTTGTAGCTGACAGAATTTGAAGGATATGAAATATTGGAAAGCATTTTCAGATCAGGAATACTCAAAGCATTTACTTATTGCATAGGTTTTCAAAAAAACACTGAAATGAGGATTCCTTGAGGACAGCATTCCTAGTTTAATTTGGCTCTGTTCTTTGAGTGCAGTGTCCCGAAGTGGACTGAAACAGTCCCTGGGCAGCTCACCAGCATCTGGTACATCAGGTCCTGGGACAGCTCTGCAACCAGGAGCTCTATTCAGCTGCTATATCATGAGAAGGACTCATCATTTCTTTGTGTTAATTGTTCATAATTCTTACGCCAGAGCTGGAGAATATTATGTTGTAAGGCCTTTCTCCCCTCAACTACCACTTCAACTGCAACTACCAAAATGAACACCCTAGTCAAGACCTTTTCCATCAGAACGTGGAATCATGTCTTCTTGTCCTCATCTAGATGTAGGGAAAGAAGTAGCTTTAGCTTGCCTGCTAATAGGGAGATTTAATTACAGCAAACCCTCTTCATCAGGAGTTGACTTATCTTGTCATAAATTAACATTGTATTACCAGCTGTGATTAGCAGGTATGCAACAAAATCCCACAGCCCTAGCTACAAATCTTAGTAATTCCATATATATATGAAGTTTGTTACCTGAAGAATAAGCTGTTTAATATGTGAAAAACACTCTAAAGATCAAATTTCTGCAATGACCTTTTTGTGCATGAATTAGCAAAGCAATTTAGGTTTCATAAACAGTAATTCAACAGGGAAACCCAGCTTACCAAGTGAAAGCCAAGACACCTGTGTAGCAGAAATTGTGAAGTGCTAAACTTTGCATACAAATGCCTGGTAACACAATATTTTTAACTGCTCACACAAGAATTTTGTGCTGGTTTTTTACTACCAATAAAGTTCTTACATAAAGATTGCTTCCATAACAAAGTATGGAAAGTCTATTTTAATGATTCACATTAACAATTCTGCATGCTAACAATTTCACTGGGTTCCATGTAAGATTTTTCTAGCTGAGTAACACTAATGAGTACCAGGATTACTAAATTTTCATTGTTTTTGTTGCTGGGAGCACTTACCTATAACCTTATGTACTGAAAAAAGCTACTTCCCAAGTGCAGGTGGTCCCAAGTTGAATATTTGTTTATGCTGACAAATTCAAACAGTATGATATCTTATGAAATACATCTTTACATCTTAGAAAACGATAACATTGTTTTTGTTGGTTTTTTGGTTGGTTTTTTTTTTTTGGTAACGATGCTGTTGGTATACAAACACTGATTTCTATGGTAAGTCAGGTTCTGCATTTTGTGTTACGTCCCAAAGGTCACATTTTCCAGATTTAATCACCGGTTCCTGAAATTTCCTGTCTAAGAGGAACATCTTGAGTTCCCCAGGTTTGCTTTTTGTTTAATTGTTGGGGTTTTAAGCATTTCATACTCTTTCACTGACAGGAATAACACAATTTCATTGCAGCCAGCAAAGTCATGTAGGCAGAAATTAGAGCCATTTGGACTTGAATTTCATCCTTCAGAACAGAAACACAGACTTTGTGGGATTTGGTTTATAATCCATTTTGGATGGGTTTGGTGAGCTTTGTCCGTTTCTAAGGAAAACTTTACCTACTTGAGCATTGTTGCAGAGCACACGAAACCAGAGATGGCTTATGACACATGCAGCCATCACTTTCCCCTCTTCACTAGAAGTGCTACAATAATTTGCCCTAATATGCAACAGAGTATGATTAAAATGTGACCTTGGGCTGAGCTACATGGTACCCAGAGACCTTCTGAGAGGCCTGAGCAGAAGGTTCTAGTGAAAGCCATACTCACAATGTTAGTGACATCGGGAGAGGCTCCGTTCTGCAGCAGAAGGAGGACTATGTTCAAGTGGCCCATAAATGCAGCCACGTGTATTGGTGTGAGGCCCGACTGCGAAACAAAGCAAGAGCAGTTTTACTCCTCTGCACGGCTGGAGGGATGGGCTTCTTCGTTCAAATAAAACACACAGGAAAGTGAGGCGGGACAGGAGAGACAGAAAGAAGGAAGCAAAAAAGGAGAGAGAGAGAAGGAATGTTTCTGCGGGACATGAAACATTTTGCTACCTCTGTTATAGCCTGGATTGAAGCCCCATATTTCACCAGGAGTTCCATGACTTTGATGCGATTTTTCTTGCAGGCAATGTGCAGTGGAGTAAAACCATTCTGTGCAAAAGACAGTGATGTTAGTCAGGAACATGCAGCTACACTTCCCACACAGCTCCATGCTGGCACACTGGGAGCACAAGGGTTAGACTACCACAAGCAGCCGTTCTTTAAGCACAACTACAGACATCTCCCACTCTCTGAGGCACAACAAAGCAGGGCTGCTGCTTTCTTCCCAGGCAGGGAAGAGAAAGGAAACCTCTGGCTCCACACCTCACACACAGATATGCCCGTCCTGCCTGCCGACTGCGTGTGTGCTTCCTGGGGCTGCACATGTGTCAGTGAGGAGCACTCCCAGTGCTTCCCAAGACTGCCTAACACAAGGGAAATCCAAGAAATTACAGGGAACACTTCAGGATCAGTGCCTTTATAAAGCATTTCCTGTACCTCTCCAGGAGAATCACAGAAGGTTTGGGTTGGAAAAGCCCATCTTGTTCCACTTCCTACCATGTGCAGGGACACCTTCCACTATCTCAGGTTGCTCCAAGCCCCATCCAACCTGTCCTTGCAGATTTCCATAGATGGGGCAGCCACAGCTTCTCTGAGCAAGCTGTGGCAGGGCCTCCCCATCCTCAAAGGGAAGAATTTCTCTGTAATATCTAACCCAAATCTACTCTCTTTCAGTTTGAAGCCACTTAAACTGAGAAAGAGAGAGGAACAGAGTGCTTATTCCAGATTCCACCTTAATCTGCCATTTTACTTGAAATCCAAGGATCCGTGTCCATTTATTTTTATATTTATACACTAACCTAAGATATAATATCCATGTATGTGTGTGTGTGTGTACATTCTGATGGACCTTAAACAAGGAACCACCCCTTCAGCTGTGGTATCATGATAATCTGATGACAGTTAATGCAGGTTAAGTGTGTGTCTGAAGCTAAGCAAACACATTATTTACCACACGTGAACATTTTAGTGAAAAGCACAAGTAACATCTTTTAGATAATGTTGAAAAATCGGTACATTTTCTAATGAAGAGCATCAGTATTGCCAAGCAATCAACCAGCAGTAACCAGAACCCAGCAGTGAAATCTTAGTTTATGGGAAGAGATAATCACGTGACAATTATTCTACAGGCTGCTTCTGCTAAAGGAAATGTTAATTACTAGTTCATTTGAAGATGCTTTAAAGCATATACACATTTAAAAAGCTGAGAACTCACATAGTGCTTGTATCCCCAAAGCATTTTGCAAACATTAACAATTATTTTTTTTAAAAGTAGCTGAAAATGAATTCTTTGTAATATTTATTCCATCACTGAACTCTGCTGAATATTATTACTGTTTCTTTGATTTCTAAAGAAATAATCAAAGCCATTTGATATTTTACCTCCCACACAACATCTCTCAATATATTTCATAGGGAGTTTTACTGTTTCAGAAGTTCCCATATTTTTCACTGAATTTCACCACCTCAGTTGATTTAATTTTCCTACTTCTATTTAAGTGAGGAACAGTTTGACGGGGGAGAGGAGAAGGCAGAAAAAAAATGCATCGCTAACAGAAATTATGAGCTTCATTTAATATATTAAACACTATCAACAAGCCAAAGGCAACAAGTCCCTGATGGGAGAGAGAGAAAATGAGGGGGGTAGCGGGGAGAGAAAACGAGTTTGGTGGGAAGGGAGCAGAGAGGCAGCAGCCCGAGGGTGTTCTCCTTTTGTTTCAGACGTTTCACAGGGAGGCATGGAGGGAGAACAACAGAAGATATATTTCTGGTCATGGAAGGAAAGAAAGAAGATGAAGGGGGTATTTGTGAGTAGCTGAGGAAAGTGCAGCTAATCAGAACACTGGCAAGAAAAACAAGCAAGGATAAAAACTGTGTCAAAAAAGATCACCCAAGTGAGCACTGCACTGAGAAGAGCAAAGCAAGAAAAGCGTAAGAGGAGGAAGCAAAAGGGGCTATGGGATTTGTGGGTATGGAATGGCCAAGAAAAATGAGGGGGCAGAAGAAAATGGTGTCAGTTCCAAGGACGTAAAGGACAGGAAGAGCCTACACAGAAAAACAGTGGGTCCTGGTGTGGGCAGGAAGCTGGGGAAGGCATCCGAGTGCCCTGCAGTGGGGGTTCTGTAGAGGCCCCCAGTGCAGCTGGCCCTGGCAGAACTCTGGCCACGCAGGAGCATCTCAAGTGTTCACAGACTCCTTCTCTTCCTGACAGAGTGCAATATGTTGGTACATGAACTCCCAGCCAGCTAAGTTTCTAGTAGAGAAACTTGTAACCTTGTCTGGCTTTGGATACATTAAAGACTCTCAAAATTACTCTTGTCTCAAAATGTTTCCAGAGTCAAATGTGATGTTTTTCTCCTTGTTAGGGGCAATGGTTTGATCAGTGAGTAAAAGTAATCATACCTGGTGTCCTGTAAGCATAAGAACAGTTTTTTGGAAAGAAAAATGGCATCTAATACAGGAAAATGTCATCATTTGATAAATGCAGAAATATTAGCTTTTTAATACACTTTGCCTATGCCAATTAACGTACTAATTCAGTTGAAAGCCCAGAAATTGTGTACTGTATCATCCAGTATGGAAAACTAAACCATTAATTCTATAAAACACCAACGCATACATCAACATCAGCCAGAACCACTCTGATTTTAGGGACTCAGCAGAGCCTCCACACCTGACACTACAGTCACTTGCCACGGGGTGTGTTTCATGACCAGACCTAAGGATACAAGGCACAGCACTGGTAACCAGCAGGTAACCAGCAGGTGTGACACCCCTGTGGCTACGGCACCTACTTAAGGCTGTGGAGTTTGCTGACAGTTCTCACTCAGCTTTCCTGGTAAGAACTACCAACCAGCTTTGTTACATGGCCCAGGTGGGACAGGTTTACCAGGGCACGGGCGTTGGGGTTGGCTCTCTTGTCCAGCAGGAGCTTGGTGACACGGTAGTGGCCGCAGTGAGCGGCCACGTGCAGGGCAGTCAGGTAGTCCAGCGTCACGTCGTCCACAGGAGCCTTATGCTGCAGCAGGTGCTTGACACATTCCACGTGGTCCCCCTGGGCTGCCATGTGGAGTGGAGAGAGTCCATTCTGCAACAGAAGAGAACAGAACAGCAGCTTCTAGTAATCGCACTTCGACTGTGGCACATGTAAGAAGGACATTTGTTGTTGTGAGGTGCTGCTCAGTGGGCTCTACTATTATACAAGTATCTTCCCCTCATTAGTTTCACCAAAGAGACAGAATTTGTAGGAAATGCATTTATTTTAAATGTATGTTTTCCAGATGTGAGGAAGAACACACTGAAATAATTTTCCAACTCTGAAATAGTCGGTAAAAATAATTAGGAGAAACTATTCTCTTTATCGTATGTGATGGGTCAGAGAATATGTACCAGGAATCACCCCTCAGGAGTGACTGACCCAGCTTTCACATCTCTGTGTGCTACAGTCTCAGGAAGCAACACAAGGGAGGTGCTGGCAGTAGCACTCCACATCGTGTGTTTAGTCTGATGCTAGAGAGACGGGCAAGCAAGTGTACGCTTCTCATATATTTGGAAAGGATAAAGTAAGAAAACCTTATTTTAGATTGTTCTTCCCATTAATACATCTCCTTTGGGAGGACAGTTACATTCCTGTCTTCCTCCTTGTCCTCTCAGCAACACTGAAAGCTGTGTGGAAGGTTACAGAGGTGCTCCATACTCTAACAGGGCCCACACACACCTTGGTCCGTGCGAGCAGTGGGGCACCTCGCTCCAGGAGCAGCTCCACAACCTGGTCGTGGCCACTTCGTGCTGCACAGTGCAGTGGGGTGAGACCATCCTTCAAGTAAAAGGAGAGAAAAGAAATGAGCATATTCCCAGCTGTTTGTCCTGGCACTCTGGGGAACAGCCTGCCAGGAATACAGCCCCACACGTGTGGAAAAAACTCCTTTTTTGACTTCTAACTGAAGCTGGCTCCACAGCATGAAGTTCCATCCCTGTTCTTCCTCGCACCAGTAAAGGACACTCTAAGGTTGAGGGAGGAAGCTCCCTGTGTGCTGAAATCTCTTCTCAAAGGAGAATATGAAGGTGCACTGCCTCCTCCCCTCCCTGCCCTCTGCATGGCTTTGATACAGCATTGCCTCTCCCTGGGTAATGCCTGCTGGGTTGAGGATGCTCCATAAATCAACCCGTGTCCTTTGGACTGCTTTTGGTGCAGGGATGAAACAGGTGATGTTCACACTAGAAAATTTGCTCTAGAATTTTCTTTTGCTTTTAAACAGGTATCAAGATAAAGAAGATTGTAAAACAAGAGAAAAAGAGAGCAACATAACCAAATCTTTCACTTCGGAGATTGAGGGGTGAACACAGAGCTAGCAATTCTTTTCTAAAATTGCTGTCAGACCACCAACTCCACAATAGTTTTTTCCATTGCAGAACACCATTCTGTACCAAAAGACTTGCTCAAGGTACTATTAACAATCACAGCAGTGGTGGCAAAAGATGTGTTGATGAACTATTGGGATGGGAGAATGAATTCTAGGTAGCTTTTGTATAGTTTGGATTTTATGCAGAAAAATAAGTATGAGGCTAGAAAAATGGTTGTGAAAGAATATTAGTGCTGAATGACTGAAAAAAGGCAACACGTAGGATATGAAAAGCCAAGTTTTCATCTCATTAGCCCTCAGCATTGTTCAAAAACGCACCCAGAGATGTCATCAGCACTCACTCAACAGGGGTGGCTTTACAAAGGTGAAACCGGAATGTTTTTAATTGCAAGAAAAGCCTTCTCCTTTTGAGACATGCTGCTCAACTTGTGTGCCATCGAAGTTGTTATGCTAAGGAGCCCAATGAAGAATCCAGTAACAGCTTGATTGAAAGGACAATATACTGGTCTGAATTACTCAGAGGCTAAAAAGCAGCAAAACTACAAAAACATGGCACTAAGGACGTGTTGGTGACCCTGCTGTTTACCTTGGTGGGGTTGGGAGGAAACTGGCATCACCATGCTTTCAAATTAAATGTAGCACTAGACTACACAGTGCCATTGCAACTGCAACCTCATTTTGGCAAACACTGCCCTGTAACACCCTACAAAAGGCAGCTCCAAGAAGCAGAGCCTCTCTCATGCCCGGTTTCCAAAGCACAGAGCCCTTCCAAGGGAGCAGCACCACAGAGCTCCACAGCTGCAAAGGGCTGAAGTCTGCAGGAGGAATTTTTCCCCCTTATTTATCTCCTTTTTCCAGAGGCTTTTGTGACACACTGACAGGGTTAGGTGTGCCTGGGTGCTCACTGTCTCAGAGGCATTCCTAAATCCCACAGAAGGTTTGTACTGAACTTGCACAGGTAGAAGATCAAACCCCAAAAACAGAACTCGCAGCCTTCAGCACTGGTAGATGCGGTCAGTGTGAAGAATTAGGCGGAACTACTTTACGTTTTTTTATGCACTGGAACTTCAGAGTCCTCTAAACCTTGTCTTCTTATGACCAGCTGAGGTATATCATCATCTCATTGCCAGAGGGATTCCGACAGATAATTCCCACCGGCATTACAAAGGTAAGAATATATCCCAAATGCATTTCTAGGGAAGGTATTTATTTGGTATTTCTTTCCAGTTTCTGGCCCCTTGTGCTCTACATTTCTAATCAACGTGGGAGGTTCACTTTCCTTATCTGTGTGGTGGCTTTGATGTTACTCTATTTAATAAAACAGCAAAAAAAAAAGGAAAATTGTGTGAATCCTTGAACAAAAGCAGGACAAATCCCAAGAGGGAGAAAAAGAAGAAAAACACAAGCTAAGAAGCACATCAACTCCACAAGAAAGTCTGGCTAAAACAAAAAAAAGAAAAACCTCTAAATAATTTAAAACAATGATTTCTTCTTTGTTCTTATCTACAACTCCCTTTAAAAGCAGAGATAGAAATTGGCTACCTATCCTACTCTACCCTGCCATAGCTCTTTTGAGGACCTCCCACAGAACCTTCTTCCCTTTCCTCTTTCTGCTCTGAGGAAAACATCATGTATATTTTAAATGCATATTATCGTATATTTAATACTTTAAATTCTTTTGCTTATGTCTTTTATTCAAAGATGAGGGAGATTGCAAAGAGAGAGCTGTTGTAGTAGAAGAATCAGTAGAGAAAACAATGCAGAGAAGCTGACATGAGCTAACATGAAGAGACACACACCAGTGTACCAAACGAATTCTTTTTTGCACCATTATCTATTTGCCATGAGCCTCAGTGCTCTCAAAGTGACTTGAGGAGCTGCCCTAAGTACTTAGGCAGTCATTCCTTGGCTATTTGAAGAACACAGAGTGACCAATACCTCAGGCACATCGCTTGACGGGACATCCAGCTCTGGGTGAGAGGGACAAGACTTTGAAGCACAGATAATGGATATCCCATAAACACAAAGGCTGCCATGCCAGGAGACAAGAAATTCAGCACTTTTATGTTCAGAAAAGTTCAACAATTATCTCCTCGCCCTGGTTTATGTGGAATGAAGAGTTAAATGTTTCTATCTTCCCAGTGACATCCCATACCTGGTGTTCTGCTGTTCCCACATGTGGTACTCTCCTAACTCACACTCTGTGATGTAACCAACAGCCGGGTCACCCTGAGAAATGGCAATGCAATCCTCTCAGTGTGCATAGAGGCCAGGAAATTCCATCAATGCTAATTCTCTCTTAAATGGTTCTCAAAATATAAGGAAAACTTCTGCTTTTTTTTCCATGAAAATCAATCACTGGTCATTTTTTAACCTGCAAAATTAATTCTGAATTCTGTGCATGACTCCTAATTGTAGGGCTTCCAAAGATGAATTATTTGATCATTTCACAAATGCTTTCTTTCAGCTTAGCAGAGACACCGAGACAAAAAGAAGCTGTGCTTATGAGGGATTTTTAATGGGAAATTATGTGGGCAGCACATTCACAGGACAGTTGCTCACATTCAGAGCTCATTCAACCGAAAACTGATGATAGAAATGAACATGAAAGGCCAAATTATCAATGAGTTATTCTAAACTGCAGTTGCATATTCTCATTTTCATAAGGGTGAAGTAAATTTTTAGTATTTCATATGTCAAACATGCAAAATTGTCTAAATTTTCTTGACAAATAAAGGGGTTTTAATTTGTTCATTTTTCATTACGACTAAACCTAATCTCTTTAAAAATGAGCAAGGCGAGTCTCCCTCTCGCTTTAAGCTCTTGGCATAATTAAACATGCTGTAAAGTATTCCTCCAGGTCTGCCATTCACAGCACAAATTTGAAAAATAGAGCAAAAAAACATACCATGTGCTTGCTTGAGTATAAAGATAGTAACACAAGAAACTCCAAATAACAGTAATTTTCTAGATAACTTGCATAGACAATTCATACAACACTCCCTTGTAAACATTATATGGAGCCACTGAATTTTTTATAGGAAATATCTGCATTGTGATTAGATATTTATAACCTGACATGGCTTTAGGAACAGCAAAAGCTGCCAATGAATTATTAGTGCTCTGTGCACGTAAGAAGATGAGGAGAAAATGTCATAGCAGCATTACTGCAGGAACAAACACTGTACAGAGCACCGTGCCAAGGCAGGGCCAGGATCCTGCTACAATGGTTACTGCTCCCATGTGGAAATAGCAGAGTATTAGCAAAACTATTTAGCCAGGATGCAGATGTACAAAAGGAGATATTATTACTAACAAATTTCAGTGAGTTTCCAGAATGGGTTTTAAGTGGTGTCTGAAGAACATTCCCCCCAAAAAAACCAAACCAACCAAATGTGAGTTGTGCAGCCCACAGTTTCCTTCCTTTTGTATTCCCATTGGTACCGTCCATCTCCATGAATGACCCGCCACTCTTCCCAGCTCCAGCTGAGCCTCCTCCTTTCCGTGGCCCTTCTCCAGCCCAAATGGTGCACCAGACCTTGTCCCACCATTGCCACGCCTATCCCTGCTCCAGCTGCAGCTGCCACGCTCCGGGCACACAACACCCTTCCTGTCCCACACAATAGGCTTGCCCTTCCAAGACCGGATGCTCTCTTTCATTCCATGGATTTTATTCAACTGTAAATATTCAGGATGAAAACCTGCAAGAGGAGACTTAAGAAAAGTCTCAGAGCAACAAAAATCTAATTTCAATGTTGGCAAGATTAAACAGGAAGATGACAAAATGTGTGACAGCTTCAGTGGCTGAGACAGGTGAGAGTGTTCCTCCCCCTCTGAAGGGTGTTTGCTTACTTCCACAAAAATGGAAATTCCAGCAAGGTGATAAAAGCCTGTGAATAAAACTGTATTTTAAAAGAAAAAAAGCATGCAGAACAAAAAAAAGTCTCATATTCTCGGGTTTTTTCCCCATACAAATTATATAGAGAGATGACAAAGACAGAGATAATGCAAAAACTGCATTCAGAAAGGATATTCCTAAAACCTTGTAATAGCCAGCAACATTTTCATATTCTGAAGGTGCACACTGTTATGATTCCATTACATGAGGACTCCTTTTTATAGAAACACACGCATTTTGGCCATGCTAAAATCGCTTTTAAATGCTGACAATAATTCCCTATAAGAATCCTTAGTGTGTTCCAGGAAGGCTGTAAATGCTTTCCTACCCTCAAAGTGAGAACTGGTAATTGCCATGCTACCCTTGATCACCTGACTTGAATTAAGCACAAATTAAACTTCCCACCACCTTTCAGAGAACAAATTTCTGCACAATTTCTCTGGTCCCCTAATGCTAACTAACCATCAGAATCTGCATGGGTTAGAATTTTGGCCAAATACTAAAATTTTAAATAAAATTATGCCACTGAAATTGTTACTAATGTAAGAAAAATGTATAAAGAATATAGGTTTGCATAAAATTTTGAATATGAAGTGTTTTAGTATAAGAAATTTTACCATTATTTAGTGAACACAGGTCTAAGGAAGGCTTGTATGTAAACAGAAGTTGCAAAACACTTACCAGATATTAGATAATAATATATGCCAAAATAACATTGTAGTATTTTATTATAATACAATAATGATCTACTGTTAAAGATTATATTTTTTATTATATTACAATACTATCTCTAACAGATAGTTCTAATAAAATTATCTTGTTACTGTATTTGAGAATGGAGTTTCTGTTTCTGCTTTGGATACAATACAAAAGAAAATGAATTTCACATCTTAAAAACTTAGGACTTGATTGGGAAAAAAATGGTACAACTTGCAAAAAAAAAAAGTAAAATAAAATATGTAATTGTGTCAAGACATTTACCAGTATTTCTACATTTTTATGGCTTGAGAAGTAAGAAGTGAGTGCCATAAAATTTCAGCAAACACATTCTGAAATGTGTAGAAAATAAAAATAGTAATTCTTGGCAGAAAGCAGAGCTTTCCTTTGACATGCTGCATTAACTATGGAAGAGCAGGACACACGCATCATTTACTCCCTTTGAGGAATAGACATTTTAATTTATATTTTTAGACAACACAGGGGCCCCTAAAGAATCATTCCAGTGGAACATTTTCAAACACAGAAAGCTTTCACAGATTAACTTTGCAAACCTGAAGTACTGAAGCTCATCTGCAATCCGCTAAAATAAGTTTTTGCTTCTTAATTTATGCAGCGTCAGATGTCATGTAACAAAGCAAGCTAAAAATAAACGGAACGAAAGCAGCGAGGACTGTTCTAACTGAAGGGCGTATTTTGATGTGGTGTGGAGCACAAGAACTTGGCAGTGCAACATCCTAGTGTTTTAATTCCGCTGTTTTGCAGTGACTGTGACCTGCTGGAAGGCGGCAGGTGTTCCTGGGAAGCCGAGGGAAGGCAGCAGGGAAGGCAAGGTGTGTTAGTACTGCAGCGGGGCAGGCGGGGTCTGTGCTGCCATGGACAGAGCACATCCCTGCCTCCTCCACACCGTACGGACTCACAGCAGAGCCAGGCACTCGAGGCGAGTGGACAGAGCACAGGGAGAAGAGAGACACACCCAGATAACATAAATAGCTGACACAAAGAACAGACAGCAAAACCAAAGCTGTGGAATCTTCCCCACCATGAGGCCCACGCCGCCAGCTGCCACTGCAAGCCCTGGAAGGTGAAGGTGACAGGAAGCTGGGGAGCTGGTACAAGCTGGGATATGTGTGCCTTAGGATACCTGTATGGGTTTTCAGGGACCTCTTTGTACTGACATTTTGAGCCCATGTAGCAGCTGGCACAGGGTAGGGAGCAGAGACAGTGAGACGACTCTAAAATTGGTCCCCCCACCTACGCTGGGCAAATCCTGTTCTCTCAGATTCATTCACAACTGCGCTCAACCTTTGCGGGTGAGCAGGGATGGGAAAACACTTTGACCTCTCAAAACCCAAAACATCCCTCACAATCATCTGTATCAGCTTGTCAAGAACAGTATCTAACTATTGAACAGGAAATAGGTGAATTTAATACTGCCATTCCAAAGGTTAGATGAACTATTTCTGTATGACATGCTCAGGGGCATGTGGAATATCCTGACTGAAATATATTATTCGCCTTTCATGCCTCTTTTCCATGAGGTTTTAGGTGTTTATTGTGGAAAATATGAGCAGGGGTGACTTGCTGCACACCTGCTTGAGAGACAGCTTTTTCCATCAGCAGTAGTTTCTAAAAAATAATTTTTAAAAAAGTGAGATGTCATTTCATAATCAGAAACCAAATCACAATTGCATACAGAGTTCACAATAATCATAACTGTCTTCAGAGCTTATGAACCAACAAATGGTTGATGTGATTAATACCCAAGTATCTGCTGAGGTTGAGTCAACCCCAAGGGTAGCAGACTGCAATATCTTCTACCTTCCTTCAGGTTAAACAAAAACTCTCATGTCCACCTCTAAACTTCGTGTTCTAAGACACTCTGGATCTCTTGGACATGTAATTTTGCAGACCAGCCGCTCCTAAGAACTCTCCTAAATACCAGCAGCTCCTAAGAACAAGCCCTGTGCAGCTCAGTCTGAACAAATGATAGTGTTTTCCCAGGTGATTCCAAAATCCCTTTCGAAATAATTAACCCTGCCCATCTAAAATGATGGGGGCTTTTTTGCCCTGAATGACTGTGAAATCACCTGTAAACAAAGGGCAGACAGACGATGTGACATTTCAATAGGACAACTGGGAGAAGGAAGCCAGCGAGAATCACCTAATTAATACCCCATACTTGGTCTGGGGAAGAGACACGTGGCTGCTGGCTCTGAGGAGGTTGCTTGCCTCTGTATCAGCTCTCCAATAAAATGGACTGAGCTCACTAGAGCTTCCACAGGGCATACTGCAACTAACATGGACATTTAGCGGTCAGGGGACTGAAAGGCTTAGCTGAGTCCAGACCGTCCATTTCCTTTTGCTGTGCATCATCTTGTGTCATATCACATTGGGCCAACTAACAGGCTTATTCCCTGAAAACCACCAGTTTCATCAGCTTTTTCTTGTATGATGCAGGCAGGTTATACAGGAGACTAAAGGAAATAGTATTTCTGCCTCCTACTGTCGCTAATACTGGCTGTTCTTGAGTCTGATACCATTGAAAACAGTCTACATAAAACAAACGCACAAAAAACCCACAAAAGCAAGCAAGGAGAAAATCCCAGTCCATTCCCCAGAAGGGACAAAATCATATTCAGGGAATAGAAAGACTCACCCTGGTTTTGGCATCGATCTGCCCTCCGCGATCCAACAAGAGCTTCACCATGTTTGTGTTTCCCCTTTTGGAAGCCACATGCAGTGGGGTGATTCCATTCTACACCATGAAAAGAACAAACAATGAGCTGGATGGACCGGAAGGTGTGCGATGGGGGTGAATTTGGGTTCGGATCACAAAAAATGAGACCATCACATCGTAGAGAATAAACGAGAATGTACTAGAGCATCAGAGCTAGGCACGCACCATATAAGCTAGAGTTAGTAATTCCTTCCTAAGCAAGATTCCTTCTCCATTGTTTTGGGGTCCTTGGATGAAGGAAGCAGCGCATCTGCCCAAGCAGCAAACATCGCAGCCCCAGGGCCAGACAAATACACAAACACGTATCAGAGCCCCAGTAGTCACAAATAGTGACAGAGCCAATAGTCACAAAACACTGAAGCATTTCAATCACCGCAACGTACACAGAGGACACAAATGCGTCACTCCTACACAAAGGAACCTTCTTGTGTAGTGCCAAGAGCATAAAGGAGTGGTAGGCTGTGTAGGCTGAAAGTCCTTGAAAACACTTTGGGTGAGGCAAGAGGTAATATTAGCAGCTACTCCAGATTGGAAACAGGAGGGAGTCAGTCTGGAAGGCAGAACCCTGAAGTAATTCAAAGTGTGTCTGGCAAAATCAAACAGCAAACTTGTGACCTGGGAGCTGGGTTGAGATTACCAGAGGTTTTCACTTCAAACTACGTAACGTGCAATAGCAAAGAGACTGTACCATGCAACTCTGCAGCTGTTTACCATGAAAGAATAGTCATGATTAATTAGTTCTTTTATTGTTAAATTTGTACAACAGCAATATACTTTACTTCCTGGTTTTGAAATATAGTTATACGTGAAAACATCGAATTCAAGTGGTACAGCAAATATTGAACACCAAAAAAGCCAATCAATCCTACATCTATTTCCTGAGTACATCTAACAAACAGAAAAGCCGAAGGGAGTTGGCACATTATAAGAGCATCAGCTTTCTGGAGCTGCCAAAGGATCCTGCTTCTTCCAGCTGGGAATACTGGCTGTTACACAACTCCCAAGGCCTCCAGGGCATTGCACAGAGACAACCTTTCAGAATTACTGCAAAAAAGACATCTTTGATCCCAACAGAGCTTCAGCATTACTTTGCTCCTTCCTTCACTCAGCTCTTGCCTTAGAGTTCCCCAAAGAAACCCTCCCATTTCTGCAGGCCACTAGAAGCAGGAAGGGGAAGGGGTGAGTCCATACCCTGGCTGTGAAGTCGACTGCAGCTCCGCGGTTCAGCAGCAGCGTGGCCACGTTGACGTTGCCGTAGTGCGCGGCGATGTGCAGAGGGGTAAAGCCGCTCTACAAAGGGAAACAGCCCTCGTCATGGAAACCTTCCCACACAAGGTCACCAGCTGAACTAGAGCTTGGGTTCAAAATGCTGCCCAACTAACGCATCACGTCAATTTTATCCAGACTGTGTCTACCTATTCTAGAGCAAAGCCTTTCAGGCAGGGAGGCCAGTTTTCAGGTGGGAGATTATCAA
Source organism: Hypocryptadius cinnamomeus (assembly GCA_013400635.1). Lineage (NCBI taxonomy): Eukaryota > Metazoa > Chordata > Aves > Passeriformes > Zosteropidae > Hypocryptadius > Hypocryptadius cinnamomeus. Next base: position 10,268 of record VYZP01037150.1, on the reverse strand, counting down.
AAGTGCTTCATTCTTTCATTCCCCAGCTCAGCCCCCTCCATCAGTGGCCAATAAGAGCAGTTTTCATCACAGAAAATATTAATGTATTAGCCATTCTTAAAGAAAATAAAGCAAGTTCCTTATTATCATTTGGAAGCAACATGGGTCTTTCAGGCTGCATCTATTTACTGGGGTTCAAAACAATGATCACAAAAGTTGTTGGACTCCTATTTTACTCCACTTAGAGAAATATGGACAATATATCTCCTATTAGGGTTTTTTTGGTTTGTTTTTGTTTTTGGAAAACAGTAATTATTCAAAATGTAATTAAAGAGTTTGGGTTACATGAGAAACTACTTAGTAGCATAGTAAAAGAATCATGATTATTTATATTTATATACAATTTGGATTGCAAAGGAGCTGAAGAAACTGCGCAATCCATAAATAAAAAAACCCACGTTTTATTTATTGTGTTTTGAATACTAGAAGGTGAAACCTGCTCCAGCTATGAGATATAGAATCTCTTGACAACAACATAAAAAAATTAAATTTTCAGAAACTAGGACAGAGAGCAAGCTTTTATTCTCATAAGTAATTCAAGTAGAAAGGGCCTTGCTTTTGAGGTTTCCCTGAAGAGCTTTACACTGATTTGACTGGATCTTACTGATAGTTATAGAAAGGGAGGAACACTTCTGTCTTCTTGACTACAGCGTGCTCTCAGCTAAGTTTCCTTCCTCTCAGTATCCAAACCACCATTTTAAGCTACTCCTGGAACAAAGGAATGTGGGCACGTGCTGCCCTCCTTCAGCAGGCATTGCAGTACCCCTTGCCCTTTCCCTCAGGGAAGAACATGCCCCATGGAGCAGGTGCCCAGGGAAGCTGTCACCCTTCAGTTCACATCACTGCTGCTTCCTGGCAGTCTGCTCATGTGTGCACACACCAAGAGGGAAGCACCTTCCCGTGGGCACGTGCATCCATAATTCATTCCCTCCTCCAGCAGAACAACTCCATTATTCAAAAGCAAATATTGAAACAACAACCTCATCCTTGGAACTTTTTCTTTCTCCTAAAAGTGGCAATGATCTTTTGGGAAAATTCCAGTCCAAGCCAATCAACCCCATGATTTTTAGTGGAAGTAAAATCCATATAAAAAATGTGTTATTTACTGCAGGTAAATTCTGAAAGTAAAACTTTATGGAAAAGATTGTAATGAGAAGAATGGTAAAAATAAGCAGATGCCCTGAACGAGATTTACCCTGGGGAATTTGATTATGCTTACTATTGTAAAAGACATAAAATTAATTTTATCATTATTCTGGCTGAGCCAGACACCCAGATGTAGTTATGCCAAGTGAGTGCATTTTCATAATTAATGAAATTGAGCTAAAAAAGCATCTTTATCCTCTTAGCTCCATTACTTGCTTCAGACTCCTCTGGACTGATGTGAATTCTCAAAAACGTCCTTCAATACTGACACAAGTAAAAAGAAATTCTAAGACAAGAGATGAATAAAAATAGGGGTTTTTGAGCCAGAAATTTCTATGTATTTAAAAGAAGAGTAATATCTTCACTTTTATTGCTAACTAATGAAGAAATATCGGCAAAGAGCAGTGAAAATAATCACAAGTTACAGAAAGAGTAATTAAAAATTGTTGATGTCGGTACCTCAGTCGTCCTATTCACCATCATCTGATGCAGCATGGTTTGGGAAAAAGAGGAACAATATTAAAGACTGGCCGCAAAACGAAGAACTATGTTGCTTTTTCTGAAATGAGTTATGCTGTTAATGATGAGAAAAGCCATTCAAGCATGCATTAACTTTAAACACAACCTATGCTCCCATGCGCAATAAACCAATATCCCACTTAATAGGGAAGCAGTGATTCTGCTTCCCTTCCAGTGGCTTCTGGTTTGCAAATAACGAGAAAAAGCTGGTTACCAAAGAAATGGGAGGCATAACTAAAAAGTGAAAAGATGAGCACTTGGTAATTACTGCGTATCTTAACACCGCAAACTTATAGGTATTACTGGTGCTAGTGGTGGAGCAAGTTGTCCTTCCTCGCCGGAGCAGCTCCATTTCCCCATTAGGATGCAGGGATTCAAGGTGCTGTCCCTGGGCCCGGAGCCCGCCCCGTTACCTTGGACTGCACGTCGGCGTTGTGGTCGTTCTGCAGCAGCAGCGCCGCCGACTTGGTGTCGTCCTTCCTGGCGGCGATGTGCAGCGCTGGCAGCCGCACCTTGCCCTTGGTGTCGTTCTCCAGCAGGATGGCCACGGCCTGGTTGTGTCCCTGCTGCAGTGCCACAGCCAGAGGGGTGAAACCGTCCTGGGGGGCAGGAAACAAGGGGTGCTCAGCACGGCCGGACAGCCACGGGGAGCTGCACCGCGCCCTTTGCGCACACCGACTCGGGGAGCGCGTTCCCAGCTGTTTCCCACCTCTGCACTCCATCTCCAGGGACATGAGACTGGAGGCACAACATTTTAACTCTTTCAAACACCTTCAATAGGCTTGCAGATGTTTGAAATGCTTTGAAAGGTCTTTCACACTTCAAAGTAACCTTTTTTTAAGTCAAGTGCAGGCAAAGGATCATTCTACAGCTTCTCTCTTAATTACTTCTCACCTTAAAATGGGCCACAAACCATATTTTTAGCAAATTTTTGGCAAATCCACTGAGCACTGAACAGTGTCAATGTGAAAAGTATAGAGAGAATATGTTCATGAATATCTCGCATCTCTGCAAAAAGGAAGTGTATCAAATGCGTTTGCTGCTGTTCCCATTCCAAGTTACACATGAACCATGAGTCAAGAAATCCAGATCATGTTTAGGAACATGATTTGAGAGAGGAAAACTTCACATTATTTATGTTTTTTTTGGAAAAGGAAAGTCAGAAAAATCTCTGTGCTTGTCATTCATAGTTTTAGGTTTGTTTCTAAATTAAGTTTAAAATTGTCTTGCTTCTCCACACGTGCCTGGGATGGCCAGTGCTTTAAAATCAGTGATAACAAGATAGCAGCTTGCTCTCCTGGCTGAAGTAGTACAGACTACCAGATATTTCATTCTGGTTTCAAACTGAACCCTCTCTCTCTAGTCATGGATCCTCACCAAGCACAGGTGTGCTCTAACTACGTGAGAGATGGGACAGCATTGCTCTGGAATAGGAATATGGAGAGATGAAAGAAGAATAAAGGCCAAGTTAGGAAGGAATGAGAGCTAACATATGTGGAAAGAAATATCTGAAGAATTGCCAAAGAAATTTTTTCCCCTCAGTAATCTAATAACTTTCTCTCCCTTTTGCGTCGAGCTGTGGGTAGGTGCATTGTAACAGCGATACTGCTGTGGGTTCTGCCTGTAAGAGAGATTAAATTCTATACAGTGAATTAAAAAGGGGGGAACAGCTGACAAAACAGCTGAACTGTAAAGATTATTCTGAGATTGGGGCTACATAAGGTGTTGAAATGGCTTAATGCATTTGCCTTTTGCCTCTGGGAACATGAGAGCAAATCCTGGATTAGAGACTCTGAAACCGAGCTCACCCTTACTCTCCTTTTTTATCTGCACACATGTAAGTGTGAGAGGAAATGAAACACATCCAAAGGCAGGGCAAGTTTCAAGGCTTCAAAGACAAGTTCATCCATTTGATTTTCATCATTTCATCATGCACCCTTTTCTAGAAGGACACAACTCTTTCTGCATTCCCCCTGTTACTGCCTCTGGAAAGCATGGCTGATGGAAGCTTGGAGACAGCTTTTCACGTCCTCAGCTCCCATGAGGAGGGCCAATCTTTGATGCTAAACAGAAGGACCTTCTCCCTGTATTTCAGTGACATCCACACTTCAGGCTATCATTCCACCTTACTGAATGTACCATTTCTTCATCCTATTCATGAGATGAACTCTGGGCTCATATGAAAGAGATGGTGGCTCAGGCCTTCCTTCAGGAACACTCACACAATCATGGAAACCACCCCCTCAGCAGGACCTGAACCTAAAACTGAACCTAGTTAAGCAGCAAAGAGGTCAAGAGCCTTTACTTTACAAGCTACGGAGTGAAAATTGATCTTTCTGATGGCAGAAGACAAATTTGGAGTCAGGGTCAAATTATATTTTTTCTCCTCTCTGCCTTTTCTACAAAACCAGATTATAGTGTGCATTCTGTGAATGTCTGCATTCAGAGGCCACATGAATTATAACCATCTCACCCTCACAATTCCTGCAAACTGAATGAATTCCCAGCCAGCAGAAGTTACTGGGAGCCAGCAGATGACTGTGGACTGCAGCAGGGCTGGGCTCACGGAGAGCCCCAGTTCCACCTGGCTCCTTCACAAGGAGTGTGTTTCTGCCACGTTGCCTGGCAATCATATGGGATTTTGTGTTTCAGAAAGCTGACATGTAACGTGATCGCCACATCTATGAGGGGGTTATTTTATGAGCTGTCATCAAATAGTACAGTACCCACTGAGAGGAGGGACAGTAAGACAGCTGTTAACACTGACAGGTTTGAAGGGAAGGAGAAGGAGGATAAATGCACCAGCATTTCATGTTGATCTGCTTGTGAAGGCAATCTAGAAAGGGAATGTTTCTGGACAGTCTAGAGGAAACAATAAACAGGAATAAAACCTCTGGCCAGAGAGGAATTTTGCTATAGCTACTTCACATGTCACATCCACACCCATAGAACAAACAGGAAGATGACACACTTTGCAGCACAGAGCCTGTTCACTCACTCCCTTGGCTGGAATAAAGAACATTTGGCAGAAAGAGGAAACAGAATGAGTGCAGTCCTAATGACCAAGGAGTTTTCTCCATTACCCCTAAGTAACCTCAGTATGTGGAAGGAAGCTTGTGGGACTCTGTTCCTCTTGAGACAGAGTCTCCTGTCTCCAACTTAGGTGTCTCTCCTGCTTGCACAGGAGTTACTGCAGGTTTACAATCCACATTCCCAGTTAATACCATCCTTCTCCCTATTTACACCCACATGGTCCAGCAGTAGAAATAAAGCGCCCGTGAAGACGACAGCCTGCCAAGCTCACTGATGCAATCCTTGTTAGCCATTGGGTTTCCAATTTACACCAGTCACAGCCAATAATGAACACTCACAAGTTACACCACATCACAGGACAGCCTCAGAATCAGTGTAACTGAAGGGAACAGCAGCAAGAGGCTGGAGTAGAGGACCTCCCAAAGAGTTCTGTGAACCCAGCACCACAGAGAGCCTCAGCACTTGTGAATTAAACTGAAATCCCAAGACCCAGGTGCTGGGTTAATGGCCGGACTCAATCTGAGAGGTCTTTTCCAACCTAAACATCTCTGTGATTCTAAACCAAAGCTTGCTAACTACGACCTGTTGATGTCAATTGACACAGACAAACCCCCTGGAGACAGCCCACACAGTTTTGACTTCAAGTGATCTGAACACACAAGCAAAGAAAAATGTGAGAAAACCCCCTCACCTCGGTAGCTGTGCTTTGGTTGGCTCCATTCTCCAGGAGATATTTCACCACCTCAATGTGGTTCTCTTGAGCTGCCATGTACAAAGGAGTAAAGCCATTCTAGGAAGGACACAGGAGAAAATAATGTCACATTGAAATGATACGTACCAACAATGATGAACCACAAGTGGATACACAGCTAAAAATGCATTTGTGTTCTTATAACTGAATGTAAAAAGAACAACCTTGTATTTTTCCCTTAATATAGTCATGTTCAATGCCATTTAAACCCACAGAACTCTCCATGCTTTCACACTCATTTTCTTCTGACATATTTTAAGGAAGCAACAGACACACTAATTATTAATACAGCTATTCCTTGCTGATAATGCTCAGGGATGTAAAGCTGGCAATAAAGTTATATGAAAGCTGACAGGAAAGCAAGAGTTTCCTCCATTTATTACATTTACTTAACCGAAGACGTCATCCCCTGGAGACCGTGAAGTCCATACCTTCTGACAAGCTCAGTAGAGATGGGAAAGGCTTAACATACTATGAAAAACTTGTAATACATAAAACATTGCAAAGCATCCAACATAAAGGAACTCAGCCTTGCAAAGGAACAACTGCATTTCTCACCATACAGCAGGTTCAGTTATCATTTAATTAAGAACTTACATTAAAATTACCTAAATTTATTAAAATAATTTGCTCTGGATAAAACATAATTTGAAAAAATTATTCTAAATAATTCAACCTACAGTAGAAATGTGAATTCTTTCTTTGCAATAAAGTATTTTAATGCAAACAATTGTAATTAATTACCTACAAAATCTTGATGAAAGACAGGATGGAATTGAGCTGTCTGCCTGATCAATAATTTATAATAATTTTTAGGATTTCTAAGAAGACCTTAGAAAATTCTTCAATATTCTATAGATTACTATGTAACATAAGATATCATCTTGTGCCTTGAAATGTCACTTTCAACTATAAAATAAACCATAAATCAGACTTCAAACATGCAATTTATTTGATTTTTTATTATCTTTTGTGTTGCCACACTGAATGACAGGGTTGTGCATTCGCACAAGCAATCAGAATTAATACAGATACTATGATAACCAAAAAACCTTGTTTCAGGGGAGCCAATATTATTCTTTCTGGGAAACCTGCTGTGGAAACATTCCAATAATTTCCTAATGAAATGAAATCTAATTTTTCAGTCACTAGATAACACAGAGATTGTAGAACTGACGACTTTACAGCTCCTCTCTGTGTTTACAAATGTAGAGGACTACTCTGGCAATGAACATAATTTATGTTGTGGATCTTGTATGATGTCTGTCATAAAAGTTGTAGCAGATATTTGAATGCTGCTTTGCATAATATCCTGACATCTTCATCAACAATCTTGGGACACAGAACCAAAAAATGGCACCCAGAGAACACTTAACAGCAGTTCAGTGCCAAAACCAGGGGGGGATGCATTTTGAGTGGCTTTGCACAGGAGTCAGTTATTACCCAATATTCTCAGAAATTATTCAAATGATGGACTCTTACTATATTCACAGACAGTATGACCAACATAGTCTTCAAGTCCATTCCATCACAGGATCATCATTTGAAACTGTGGTCAAAAGACCTGGAAAGGTAATTTAGTAGGGACAAACACAAGTGTCTGTCTACTGCTGGAAAAATAAACTATGCACAGGGACTGTGTAAGAACAGGGACTGACAAGTAAGAGAAGATTCTGCAAAAAAGGCCTTGAAGATTACAGCAGTCTTCCAGAGACTGGTCACTGGTCAAGGAGCTCATTCAGCTGTAATAAAGGAAACCCTTGCACTGGCATAAAAACATATCTCCTTAGGGAAGCTATCTTTCTTTGAGAAAAGGCTAATAAATGGTGGTGTTCTGGCTGGAAAGGGCAAAGTGAAGAAAAACAGTTTTTTAAGGGGAGTGGTCTGTTCTGCATGATCATGATGACTAAAACAAAAAAGCAGAGTTTACGAGGCTGCTGAAGGGAAAATTCAGGTAACACATCAAGAAAAGCCTCTTAACAATAAGGTCAGGCTGATAGGAAGCTTCCTCCTCCCAAATCACTGCTAAAACCAGGCAGCAAACTGGAAGCACACAGAGCCAGCCTCTCCCATGTCCCCTCTGGGGTAGGAGGTGGGGAGTCAGGGACCTCTGGTCTCCCGGCTGCTCCTCAGACAGCTCTCAACAGGGAGCGGGAGATAAGAGATCCCATCATAACATCATAAATGAAGGAAGGCTGATCACCGAGTAACTGGGAAAGTACAGGGGATTGCCAAGCAGAGGTAGGAGCTGGCAGAGGGAATTAGGAACAGATTGGGTTCTTTTCCATTGCAGTTGCAGGGAATGGCACAGAAAAACCTGCAGGTAACCAAGCTGGCTCACTGTTCCAGCTCTCCTTCCCACTCTGGAAAGAACCAACGTGGCAAACTACAAGAGAACTCATAGTAATTTTCCACTTGCCTCATCAGCATTTTCATGGTAAAGTCTAATCTGTCAAATGTAATACATGCCATTTGCAAAATCCTTCTAGCTTGGACTATTACAAGGATCACACTGACTGAATTGGGTGAATATGACAATTTTCAAGCCACAGGAAATCAATTTGCTTAAAAGCTTCAAAGAATCTAATTTTTTTAATCAACTCAAGTCCCTGGTTCTGGAACAGAACTAGGACAATAAATCCTGGATTAGGAGACTATAAACAACGTGTACATGACTTCATGACCTTTTAATACCATGAAATACTTAATGTTTTTCTACACAGAGATCCAGAAGAGTGTGCCCATTGTATCATACCTGTATATAATCACACCCAAAACTACAGAAATTAGGAGAAAGAAAATTCTTGCACTGGAAGTCATTGTATCTTTGTTTTCCTTCAGGGTTTATTTATAGTCTGAAATGACTGTATCTATTTTGTTGAAATCTGGCTCATTTTGGGAATTACAATATGCTAAGAGCTACGTGCAAAACTGCCTTTACCAGACATGCTGGAAAACATTCCTCTGAATTTCTCCCCCTGGCAAGGTCAAGCCTGACTTTGTCTGCTGGCAGGGAGAAGTCTGCTTTCTCGGTGTGCTTTCAGTGAAGCTCTCGTTTCAGAGCTTCTAATTGCAGTGTCCCCAACTGCAACAGTCCTGGCCCTTGGCCAGGAAACTCCTATTTTAGGATTCCCAATATGCTTGCTCTCCTTGGCAGAGCTGTGCCCAGTGGGATTATGTGCTAGCCCTGCTGGAGCTCTTCCTTCTCCCCTGGCCACTGGACCCCAGGTGTTCCATCTTCCTCCCACACCACATGGCTTCTCTGATCGGTCTGTCTGTCTCCTCCACAGTGAGGTTCTCTCTCTCAGCCAGTCCTGCACTTGCTGTATGGAAATGCCCACACAAATCAGATCCTTGCCTTCACTTGCTTTCCTTTTGTCAATCTAAAATCCCCTTCCCACTTTCCTTTCATCTTGTAGTTGCTAAGAGCTGTACACCAATACTTCAGCTCTCTATTCTGCTTCTAGAGATATGTCAAAGCTCAAAATGCCATAGCTTCCCAAACTAAAGAAAACATTTTCCCTTGATTTTTGTTTCACTATCCCCAAGTGTCTCCTGCTGTACCCATGGGAAATGATTCTCCATGGCCATACTGCAAGGGAGACTGACCCATCAGTCAGTCAGTCCCATCAGATGGGACTCATCAAGTTTATTGGGCCAGTGGTGAGCACTGTTTATTTCACTAAATTTCCCTGAAGTTTATGATTCCATACCATCCAGAATTAAAGGAAGAACACTGACTGTGACCTGGAAGAGGAGAAATTATCTACATTTTTCTTCCCTATAAAGCCCAGCTGTGCAATCATGTTCTGTCTGTATGTTTAGATTTGGTGTATCATGTGAAAAATCAAAATTAATTGTGTAATGATATATAACATTCATTTCCAAACAATGGTTTCATCAGAGTATTCATGGTGAGGACAGAAAACTCCAATTTCATTACCCCCACAAATGTGTACTGCAAGATGTTTACTGCTATAATATAAAGTCAGAATGAGAAATTATCACTAAACAGATCATATTTCATACTCTGTTCTTTCTACTACATTCACTGATTTACTGGCTAATTGGAGAAAATGAGTAGCTCTCAAATGATTTTTCAAGATATTAATGTAAATTGGCAAGTCTATATATGACTCAGAATTTGTATCATTAAATTGTCCCCGAGCCCTAATGAAGAACACAGGCTGAAGAAGCAGAGGGATTATTAGAGTGTTGAGAAAATCAAGCAGTTCTATGGCTTGATGGAGGTTTGTTCCATGGCAGGCTTTCAAGGAGCTAAGGTTCCTCTTTGTGGGCAGTACTGAAATGTTAGCTGTGGACTTCAGTGTCCTATTGTATCCATATACCTTACAGTCATATATGAATATATATTTTTTTTATACTGATATAGAAAAGAGAGAAAACAGAGGTATATAATCTCTACACTTTGCCTGTTTGAAGAGGATTCATGAGAGTTAGCAACATATCCTTTGACTAAATAGTTACCATAAACCCAGATGAACATAACTATTTTGTATTATTTTATGGGCCTCAAGGAACTGTTTAAGACTGTATTGGATGACAGAGAAGACCAGGAAAGAGAGGAAAACTGGCACCTCATGCAATGGTTTACAATCAAGTGCTCTTATCTACTTAGTTTTACTCTATAAAAACAGATATTGACATGAAGGATGAGAGAAGAGTGAGACAAGCTTAGCTTATTCATCAAACAGCTCACACACATCAGAAAATCTGTGTATCATGGTCCTGTGCTAAAATATTCTTTTATGCATTAAGA
>VYZP01037145.1:14260-35478 GCA_013400635.1 Hypocryptadius cinnamomeus | reverse complement strand
GCTGTGGGTGCACTCTCAGATATGAAGGTGCCAGTTATATTTTAGGAACAGCTTGGGCAGAAATGGGAACCTGTTGTTGCAATCAGCAAAGGTCTGTCGGTGAATGTTGAAGTTCTGTGTGATAAAACACAGTGTTTCAGTCACATGTTCTCTTTCTGCTCCATCCTCAGCAATGAATTTGTCCTTAAGAGTGGGGTGTCTGTTTAGCATCCAGTGAATAGGGGTTGATGAGTATGGGTTTTTAGAATTTGTAGTGTGGAGAACAGAAATAGAAAGCTTGGTAAATATTAAAAAATTAAAATGTACTGACAAATGTTCAATTGCTTTGAATTATGAAGTGTATCAGTCAGCAGGATATACAACCAGTTGTTTAAATTTACTTTCTACAAGGGGGCAGAAATACAGACTGGAAGAGGAGGAGAATAGATTAAAGAATATTTAGGTGAGATGAATGTACTCCAGTCAGCAGGGCCTGATGAAATTCACCCCAGAGTACTTAGAGGTGCTATCTGAAGCAATCTGAGCCATTAGTGATTATCTTTAAAAACTCACAGAGGAGAGAGGAGGTCCCTGAAGACAAGAGAAGGGCAAACACAGTGTATTATATTTTAAAGAGAGGGAAAAGGAGGACCCAGGGAATTACAGACCTGTCAATCTAACTTAAGTCCTTGAAAGATTCAGGAACAAATCATTAAACAATCAATTTTGAAGTAGCCAGCTGATACAGGAAAACATAGGTTTGTCAAGAACATTTGATGTCAAATCAATCTAATTTCCTTCTTTGTCACAGTAGCATGTCTGTGAATAAAGAGGAAGCAGCAAATGCCCTGGTGCTTGAATTTTAGTAAGGCTTTTTGACATACATGACAGACTAAAGAATGTGGTATAGATATAATTACAATGGGGTAGATGCACAGCCTGTTGAAAAATAGCTCCTCAGCAATAGCTATCACTGGATCACTGTCAGGGAAGATATTTCAAGAAGGTCATTCAGCAGTTTCCTTATACTCAATTCTTTTAAATAGTTTTTTTTATTGACAACTGAACAACAAGCAAAGTCAATCTGTGGATGTCAAAACTAGGAGATGATAGAAGTCCTTGGAGGTCAGGATCTGAATTTGAAATGATCTTCACAACTTGGAGAAACTACTCCCAGATATTTAAATTAAATTCCTTCAGGAACAATCCCAAGTTCTGTGGTTGGGAAAGAGAGATGTAGACAGATAGGGGTGGGTGAAATGTGGGGAAATAACCAGCCAGCAGCATATTTGTAGAAGACTTGAGTATTGAAGGGAATCATGAATTAAATGTTCTGGGTTATGGTTCAGAATCATCATCCTCGAGGTACAACCAATATTTATTTTCCTCTCTCCACTGGGGTACTGCAACCAGGTGCTCCCTTTCCCTGCAGATGAAGAGAAGGACAAAATAATCCAGGTAAATCAGACAGAACATAGGGCAATGAGAAGCACAAGCTGTGAAGAGGTGCCAAGGGAATTGGGTTTGTTCACTTTAGCAAAGGGAAGGCTGACAGTAGCATGGCAGCAGATGTCCAGTGCAGAGGTGGGGGCTGTGAACAAAACAGCAATTTTTCTCCTTGGTTGTGGAGAGGACAGCAAGTAGAAATTGTCTAGATTTACCAGTTAATGTCAGGGGGAGAAGGACTGGTGCAGTCATGCAAGGATGCTCCTTGCTGCTGGTTTTTTCTTTTCCTTAGGACAAGTCAGACAGTCCCTGTTGGGAACTCCTGGCTTTGTGTCGCTGTGAGGAACTCATGCCATGCAGTTTCTCCTACAGCTCCACATTTCTACTCAGAAAAAAATATGAAAAAATGTTCTTATCTCTCAAGTTTCCATTTAAATGTTGCTTTGATTATATGCCAGAAATTGTTTGATTTGATGGGCTTGCATTGCTCACCATGAAAATGTCAACATTTATTCCCCATTACCGTCCTCTGTATTGAAGATACTGCAGAATTTTAGTTCATAATAAGCCAGCTGGTCCATTACACATACCCTCTTTGTAACATCAATTACTGCCTGCTTTAGACTCTCCTTCCTTCTCCATGGCAGCATCACTCCAAACCTTATTTCGTGGAAGATAAGAGGCAAAACAGGATTATATAAATATTAATTGACAATGTTGTGAAAAAGTTTATCTGAGAATCTGTCCCTCGGAGAGAGCAGCAGAGCAGGCTGTTGCATTAAAAAAACATCTTAATGCAGCTCTCCAGCAGAACACAGACACCCCTAATGCCATCACCTATTGCAACCCAGACAGTCCCTTCTTTAAATTATACATAGGGTGTGAGAAGTCCTTGATTATAGGGTACATGAGCAATAACCCCACAGTTAATGTCTGCTGGTTTGTTAAGAGTGGCAAACACCCTCAGATTTGCTTTCAGCTATTAATTAACCAACCAGTCATTAACTGCTGCTAACAATTGATTTACAGGGAATTATTGCTTAAATAGCAGGAGGTATTTAAGAGGAAAATAAATTAAAACAAAGAACTGTTGGATCCTTGGGCACAAAAAGGACTCCTTGTAATATAGAGCATGGCTGCTACAGCACTGTAATTACAGAGTGATAAACAGTGATTGGGAAGTACGTTCCTTTCCAGAGACAATGACATTATGTCTCCTGGAAAGAGCCCTTTTGTCTACACTAATTGAATGATCTGAAATGAATGATGTTATCAGAAACCTAACTGAGGCAACTAATGTTATATTTATGGGTTATCAAAAATGTTTAATCACAGCTGCGGTCTCTCCGAGATGTGTCATGGACACTGCAGCATCCCAAAAATATGATTGAGGGCTGGTGTGGCACATTATCTTAATTAGAAAAGAGAATTACAAGTTCTTCCATTGGTTCTGCCTCCCTCCACACTGGCAGAACAAATGAGACCTATTAACCTAAGCACATGAAAACACTGCCTCCTAATGACAATTTTCCTCTCCGTGGACAGGGAATGAACAAGTGGTTGCATAATTATTTTCCTAGGAAATCGTGACCCAAGTGAATTTATGGAGCTTGTGACACGTGAAACCCCACTCTTGAAACCCCACTGTTGAATTTGCCCGTTTGTGCTGCCAAGGTCAGCGTTTGGGTTGACTAAGCAGGCGCTGCTGAGCAGTTCATGGTGCATCTGCCCTTTCCTGGACAAGTTAAAGCAGGGCAGTATTTCACTGCCCTCTCCTGGAGTGAGAGGCTGCCTGCTCTGCTGCCTTCGAGGCCTTTTTGGTACCCCAGCACCAGCAAAAATGTATTTAGTACGGGGGGCACAGGGAGAGCACCGCTGCTTTTTCAGACCTGAGCCTGCGATTTCTCTTGCTCTGAGGCTCTGAGTGAGACAGATGGGAAAGGGATGGGAAGTATCACCGAAAAAATAGATCCTGTGCTTCAACTTTTGGGAATATTTGCTTTCATTGGATATATGTTTCCCCTTCACCTGCATTTTTGGGAGTTGGTTTCTTGTAAATAGGCTGGTAAAAATGTGACCCATCCCATGGGGGCACTGAGGAATAATGCTGAAGACGTTTAGCTTGAGGATTAGATTACATAAGTAGATAGGAGCTAAGGAAAATATCTGACTTGCTGTGGTAAGAAAAGGCTCATTTTCACCATTTTTAGAAAGTAAATTGGCAAAGCCCTGACTAGAGTCCCGTTCTGCTGCCTCCTGCCAGCAACTCTGTCCTAACCTGTAGTCTTGCCTCTCACTTTCATTTTCCTGGATAAATCAGTGGAAATTCTATACCTATGATGTGGGGACATGGAATCCCCCCCAGGTATCAAATCTTCAGTCATAATCTCAGGGTTTGTATCCAAGGTTCGTAAATGCTGCAAGAATTATTTCCTCAGTCCTGAAATGAATGCAGACTTTTATGAATAAAACTTTAAACTCACAAGCTTTCCCTTGTTCAGCTTTAGTTGGTTTGATGAGCATATATATACATTTCTTTTTTGGGTTTAGCTTTGTTATGGATATTCTGGAAAGGAAAATCCATGGTAACCTCTTGCCTTTGACAGCTCCCCTGCCCTTTCATTCAATACATATAGCTATAAAAGTATTTCACTTTTTGATTTCCTGTAGGATAGATAGCTGTTAATAAAAGGCTACAGAGAACAACAAATATTAAGCAGGAAGAAAGGGTTGGGATATTTTGTGTTTCTTCTTCCTACCATTCCTGAGTGGCTGGATCACAGTATGTTTCTGTACCAGGAGGTGGCACTGATAATTGCAGGGACCTGCAGCAGACCCAAACAGAAAACTGCTAAAACCTCTCTGTTGACACAAAGTATGACTACAGTCGTGGAAATCTTCAAAAAGGATGTACATGTGTGTTTTAGCTTTATTTAGCTCCCTGCAGAAGAATGGGAGACAGCCTGTCTCTAGCCAAAATTCTCAATTCAGTCTCAAAATGGCAGTGCAGGAGTTTTATGAGTTGTCATAGGATGTGCAAAAATGAGTAGCTGCTGGCGAGGAGAGTATCAGTAGCGGGGTTTCCTAATGCATTTATAGTATTTCAAAACCTCATCAAACTGTTATCCATTCAGACATACTTATTCCTTCCAAAATATGCCTGAGAAACTTCTGGTGCTCCTGGGGGCGGCAGAAGTCATACTGGCGTGGTTTTGGGGCTGAAAATTCTTCTGTGATGGTTGTAGAACTAGAGCAAAAACCAGCCTAAGTACCTTCAGGTACTGCAGTGCATGACTCCTAGATATCTGGGACAGGGTAAGTGTTTTTCATCTTGGTATGAATAAACAGATATCAGAGAAGGGAATCCTACTTAAGGTGTTTCTGAGGCTTTGATCCATGGATGGTGGTATTCTGTAAGATGTCAGGAGGCATCCTGTTTAAAAATTGCAAAATTATTTTAAAACTCTCATATATGCAAGCAAGGAAAGGAGCAAATTGGAGAATTATAGTAAGAAGTGAACAATCAGATGTCAGCATGCCCAAGTTATGGTTCTGTTTGAAAATATTACAGTAACACTCCACAGAGTAGTCCTTGGGAAAAACAAATGTTTGGTTTTAGTATCTATTATCACTCTTGCTTCCATGGTGCCTTCTCATGACTGTGAAGAACAACAGCAGCTCCTGCCTCTCCTGAGGATGCAGCTTTCCCTCCAGGTCTGTGAGAAAGCAGAGAGGGCTTTTCTTGTTTTGGAATATATGAAGGGGGCTTGTGGTAGCTCTCACTTGAAGGCATTTTGCAGATACTAGAAATGTGTCATTCAAATCTCCTGCCAGCCTAAGAAGTTTTAAAGCTGCATTCGTGATTTCCAAAGAGTTTTGTAATTGCAAAGCTGTAAGCATGAAAAAGGGATGTCTTCCTCAAAACTCATTCTGGAGCTTCCCTATTTAGTTTCCTAAGCCTAATGGAGGCATAAGCACGAGGTGCTAAAATACAGCAGCTGTGCACATGCCCAGATGTGAACCTCTCCTTGCACAAGGCTTGCTTGCAGTTCTTGGCTGGGCATCTCAAGCACAGCCCTCTGAAGGCTTACCCTGGCATGCCTGAGGAAGCAAGATGTAGCAGGAAAACGAAATAAATTGTGCTGTGTTGGAGGATTCAATACTTTTAGGCAGCAGTTGATATGACTGGTTTTGGTGGGATATAAACCCCAGTTCCTCTCGTTAGACAGCCTATCCAACTTGAAGTGCAAATTTCCTCAGTCCAGGGAGCAAGCAGACTCTGTTTTCCAATTTTAGCTCTGTGAGTGTGAAGGAGCCAATAAAACTAATAAAACAATTATTGATTTAGTTTGTGTAGTGATGGTTGCCTCTGATTGTATCACCAGCTCCTCTCTAAACAGTTACCATAGCAATGAAAAATATCTGTAAGGATTTAGAGAATTTTTAGGGACAAAAAATGCATAAATTAGTCCAAGAAATATTCAAGAAATAAATGATTAGGAGGAGATAATATGAGGAGATAACACTGGATTACTTCTCTGGATGGTATTTCTCTGTGCCATCATGACATAGCCACAGTCCCTATCCATTTGCACTCCTGTTCTTTGCTCTTATATCTACATCTCCCAAGATCAATAGCGATTGTTTATTGAACAAATTTGTTTTCTTCTTTAACTAGACTTAGACAAACTCAGAAGAAAATGCCTTGCCTAAACAGCACAGTTCACTTTTTATGCTGTAGGAATGAACCTGACATTTATTTAATGTCATCTCTCTTTTTTCACACATTTAATCAATATTAATTGATCTCTAGTGGTCTTAGTTCGACTTAATGAAGTATGGCATGTTTGAAACAACCATAAAGCCGATGAGGTAGACACAGTAACTGCTTTGTTGGTTTTTTCCCCCTGTTGTTATCTAATTAATGCTTTTTCTTATTTTTCTTAATTTCATCTTTCCTTTGGAATACAAATTCAAGAGACTTAATGCACATAGAATGATTCCATTGCTGTGATGTTGAACTAAAGTATTAGACAAGCTGCTAAAATCCATGCCAGAGCATTAGTAGCAGCATTTGAAATGAGTTTATTTTATGTTCTCTCCAGTCAAATGGGGATTTTTGGTGACTATTAGAGAATTTAGGTCAAACTACAGTAAAAAGAGGCTCTGAATAGAGCCTATGAGTGACTTTAAGACCCTGATTAGTTTGTGGGTTTCAGGTACTTGAATGAGCTTTGTGTGAGGTGTTGCCTGCAGTCATGGGTAATTCACAGACTGGTCATTATATCATCCCTTCTTCTCTTCAAATTTGAAACACAGAAAAGCATTTGTTCACCCCCTCAGTTTTTCTTAAAGTCTTGATGTGTCATTAAGTCCCTGTTTAAGAGTTCAAATAAATGTTTCAAGGGTTGAGTGTGAGCAGGAAAGGTCTGCAACAAGGACCATGAGCAGCTCTGAAATTGCCTACAGAGGCTTTCCTTGCTCCAAGCTATGCAAAATATTTGAGCAGAGGAAAGAGGAGAAGGCTGACATTTGGATTAAGAATTGTTGAGCTCTGAGTGTTTTTGAGACTGAAGATCTGGCAGCAAATAAGGTGAACCGAAGTGCAGCTTATCTGTTTGGCTGGATTTCCAGAGCTAACAAGTCCCTCATCCAGGAAGTGTACAGATTCCCAAGGGAGGAGTGGGGATGGAAAAATATTTTTTCACTGAGGGTACTTTCACAGGTGTTCTTCCCTTTTGACAATTATTCCCAAATAGCTTCTTTCCTTCAGCTGTGTGCAAGGCTCACCTGCACCTGGGTGTCAGAAATTTGCACTCAAAGGGCTATTTCTTGATGAAATATCAGGGCAGGTAGCTTCACAATAGCCTTGAGATTGGTCTGTAGCTGTCTGGACCTTTTATCCAGCACTTCTCACCAGAAGTTAATACCCACAGGATTTTGTTGAATACAGAACATTTAAGGTATTGACAAATAGTAAAGAATAACAACAAAGCACTGACTGAAAGCCTGAAAAAGAGAAGAGTATGGGGTGACCTTACGTTGTCCTTTCATGGGGGCCTACATAAAAGCTTGAGAAGGACTTCTCACAAGGGCATTTAGTGACAGGACAAGGGGAATGGATTCAAACAGAGATAGTACATTTAGATTACACATTAGGAAGATATTCTTTACTGCAAGGGTGGTGAGGCACTGGCACAGGTTGCCCAGAGCAGTTGTGGGTGCCCCCTCCCTGGAAGCGTTCACGGCCAGGTTGGATGGGGCTTTGAGCAGCCTGTTCTAGTGGAAGGCGTCCCTGTCCATGGCAGGGGGTGGAAACTGGATGGTCTTTAAAGTCTCCTCCAACCCAAACCATTTATGGTTCTGTGAAAGAGGAAATCTTTCTCTCAGCTGGTTTCATGTGAAACATCTCATGTTATTCTGCTGAAGTGTAACTCCCCAATGAAGCAAACACTTCTTAAAGAAAAAGAAGCATCACATGGCGTGAAAAGGAGCTTTCATTTGGTATCCATGTTGGAAGGAGGGTACAGATGCAAAATACTGGTCTCTGTAAAGTATTTATAGAAAAGTGTTCCTTAATTTCCTGGGCACAGAATGAAAGGCAGAGAGAAACTCAGCTAACTAGGGTTTAATAGACTCTAAAATATTTGTAGGAATTATTTCAACCTTTCAATCTTATGGTATGGTGTTCAGTTATGATGCTTTGAGGTTTAATTTCTGTATGCAAAAAATACCTTTCTTGGGAATGATAATTTGATTTCTGTAGCTTATTTCCACAAGGGCTGAGCAGGTTTGTGACCAATCTGGCCATACCAGGTGAATTTGTTTCAGTTTAAATGGCTCCAAGACCACTGAAGGAATGAGGAGGAACACCTCTCACTTCTTGCTCTATATCTGAAACCCATTTCCATATACAGGAATGTCTCCTTGGAGAATTAACACTGGCTGTTAAATACATAGAGGGAAAAGAGACCTTTTAAACACAGTGTTCACCTCTTTGTGCACATTCTTTTCTCGAGATGTTTTGACCTTGAGTGCAAAAAGCTTCTCCTGTCACTTTATGAGCAAGCTTAAAGTCCACATAAATTCACGTGTGCCCCAGGAATGAAATAAAAAATAAAAATATGCAAGTGATAGGATCCTGATTCAGGGTAGGATCTGGGTACCTGCACTGGGACTTGTCTGAAATTGCTTTTCTTTGCTCTAAGACAGTAGACTGGGTTTCTGGATGGACCCAGGGAAACTTGAAAGGCATTGTTTTGAAGGGCTGCTGGTTTTTCCTACAGTTCATCACAGATCTTGTTAGGAAATGAAGGAGAGGAAACTGGGCAACTGCACTGCTCAGCCATGAGGAAATGCACAATGAGTGTGATGAGGCCAGCAGCTGCAGGACAATGGGAACAGGCTGGGGCTATTTTTGTTAGATGTGAACAATCAATCTAACGTGTGAGACCTTATCATCTTCCCTTCTTGCCTTCTCCCCCCACTTTTCTTCAACACTGGAAATCTTCCCAAAGAAAAACAGCTTTCCTTTTCTCTTAGCAGAGTTGATTACCGTAATAATTTTCTCTTTCATCTCAGAGCAGGTTTCTTTTGGAAGCCTTTGATGGCTTCCTCTGAGCACAGTTATTGTCTTGCTGTGGCTGAGTGACTTGCAGCTGGGTCATAGCCGGCACTGTGAAACCTGGGAGAGCATTTATTAGTATTTACAAGTGGGTAAGGGTCCCCTCACCTCTCACTTGTTGGATGTAGAGGCTGGAAGCTTTTCTCCCAGAGTTATCCTCAGGCCAGAAATCTGAATTTGAACTGGGCATAGCTTTCACAGATGGAAAATAAACAGCAAGTGTTTCCATCCTATAAGATGTAATGAGAAAAAATACATAATTAAGATGGTAATCAGTGCTCCAACAGCTGAATTCTCTGTTATTTTTATGACTCTTTTCTCAGAACAGTCCTTTAAAATGTCACAGCAATATTAGCTCCAACTTACAAATGGAAAAATAGAAGGACATAAACACATGATTTATGGTGTTACGTGAAAAACGAAAGAAAAGCCATATTTTTTGCTCTCTCTAAACAGAATTGCATTCTTACTTTATATTCAGATATAAGTAAACCCTCACGGTATAGTTATGTCTAATTTATATCATTACAATGTTCTATGTACCAATACCAGATATAGTACCCTAGATTCTCATACTTCATAAACATGAAAGGAATATTAATTTGTAAATTAGTTTTTCCAACATCTTGTGATATTTCAAGCATGCACTGAAGAAGCACTTCAGGTTTGCTATTAATTTTTTTTAATCTTCAGTTCTTCGCTGTGTAAGTCCTTCTCCCTGTGTTAAGCAGCCTATTAGTCACAGAGGATCAATACTTTTTGCTCTTCTATCAATTATCTTGGTATCACTGAGATCTGGCCAGAACTTTGTACCACAGTTCTTGCTACTACTTAAATTTCATTATAATGATATGTTTACATCAGTAACAGTTTGATCAAAATTGGATGTGTTTATAACACTTACCACAGTTTAGATTAACAGCTTACTTCCACTTCACTACAAGGAAACTGCTAAGTTGACTGTAATTCCTAATCAATATAGGTATCATTCTTAGAATTTAAATAGGTTTTTAAGTGTTGCCTGTGCTGCTAAAGGTGACATGGATGTCCTGCAATTTGTCATCCAGCTGCTGCAGAATCCATTTCCAAACAGTCGATTGTTTCATTCCAATTCCAGTTACCAAACCCAAGCAAGATTTAATTACTAGCTTTTTTTTTTCCCCATTTCCCAGTGCCTTTCCTTCACCTAGGCTTGGTTTAATGAGCAGCAGTGTTATATCATGAAAGAATCTCAAAATGTCTAATGACTCAATCCATCATCATTATAACACATCCATGCCTACTGCAGAGGAGATCATGCTGGTGGGTACAGCTGTCTGATTCCTTCTTTAACCCCTGAGGATCATAACCTTTCTCTTATCATCCCATTAGAGTGATAACTCAGGGTGATAACTCCTCACTTCACTACACTTGTCCAAATATGCTTCTTTGTTTCCAATTTGTGTCTACCAGTTCACCATGATTTTTCTCAAAACCGAGCTCAATTTCAGTGGGAAGAACTGCAGCTCAAACTCAGCCCAGTACTTAGAATGAAGATCACAGATTTCTCAGAGTATTGGAGTTGATGGTCTGCACCTTGAATAATCATTCTTTGTCAGTGTTTGACTGTGTTTCATGGGAGGACCAAGTGTGTTCAAGAGCGTGCCTAGAGGCACCAGTCCCTACTCACTATATCCTCCTTGCTCTCTTGTGGGAAGAAAACTCACCCACCTGGTACCAGGACATTTTCGGGATAGGTCACTCAATGAAACTGCCAGGCACTTTCTGAGCATGCTGTGAGACTTGGCCACAGCTCAGCCCAAATGCATCCAAAAGAGGTTGGACCAACTTCTCTCCCTCTCACAAACCTCCCTTGTTGCCTTCACAGCCATCACGAGAGCGGGAGTTTTGGACTCGCACATTTGAGCAAAACCTTGGATAGATAAACGCCATTCCACTGATCAGAGGTAAGATGGCATCCTGAGGGAGACCGGCACTGCAGGCTAGGCAGAAACTCTACTGAAAATAGATGCCTAATTCCTATTAATTGAATTTCTCTTGCTGCTCAGATTGAGTGATGGAAGCATTAAAGAAGGTGTTGGGTCAAACCCTACCAGAGGTATTTTCTTTCTGGATGTAGCTCTACTGGACCAAACTGATATAAAGACTAGGGAATAAGAGCTTCCAGACAAGTAAGTGTCTAAGTGTTATAGCACCATGCTTTTTACTTCTTGCCTTTTTTATCTCCTGACTGACTCTTTCTGAACAGAATAAAATAAGATTCAGCAAAGCTTTTTAACAGCTTACATGATTCCATAACTTGATTTCCCTGGTTTCAGGGAAAAAAGGAGCTTCAAAACCTCTTCTCTGAAGCAGCTGGAACTCAACTTATCTTTTGCCCCTGTGGCCCTTCCCTGGAAAGACTGCCACCCTCTGACTTTGGCTCTGAATTGCACAGTGAAATGCTCAGAAACTAGAGCCAGGTTTGGTCAGTGCTTCTGAGTATTTAAGAGCCCTGTCATCAGGATGAGAACTTTTTTTTTCAAATCAACTCAGAGAAAAAAAAATCACAAGAGGAACAGGAAAGATAACCTCTTAGCTCACAAAACACAAAGCTGATTGTGGTGTCATTGGAGACGGACAATATTTTTAATCTAATTCTCACAAGTGAGTCTGAGTTTAGTGAACCTGACATGTGTTTCCACTCTCTCAGGCGTAGCGAAACAAAAGCAGATTCTTAGCAAATCCTGAATACACTGGGCTCTCCATCTTATTGGAGTAGGCAAGGCTGATGGGCCCCAGCTACGTGACTATCTCCAAACCTGCTTCAGGAGTTCCAGTGTGAGCAGATGGGTCCCTTCAAAAGCACCCATCTCTCTGCACTGCTCACTGCTTTCACAGGCATGGACTGCGTGGGTGTAAATGGTGCTCAGGCTGGGCTGGCTGGATCCTGTCCCATCTTCTAAGCAGCTTTCCTGTATCTAACGATGGAAAAAATCTTTCCCATTTCCACTCCTTCTGCTTGAGATTGTAAATGTGAGTCCTTTTCCCAGTGAAGAAGTTTGACAGGTTAGCAATGGCAGGTTGTTAATACTTAGATGACTTCAAGTACAATATCAGATTTGTTGCCTGGCTTGGGGTTTGTCTAGACGAGTTGTTTTATTAGATAGCAGATGGTTTGGAAATTGTTTGCAGTGACAGGGCTGAGTATAATTGGAATTCTCTGTTCCCAGATCAGAAGGAATGGGGTTGAGAAAGTGGAGAGCAAAACTACCACGTTTCTCGTTCAGATTGAAAAATGCATATAGATATATATTTAGATATAGGTGTGTGTGTATGTGTGTGTGTTTGTACATTATTGAAGGAGATGAGGGTCGCTCTGTTTATCGTGGATCCTTAAGCAACTCTGATAAATCACAGGACGAATTTCCTTGGTACACCCTTAGTGCCAATATTGGCATATGAATTTACAATCTTTGAAAGTTCTTCACTTTGAGTCATTCTTCACCTTTCTCCTTTGCTCTTCTCTGTCTTTTTCAGTCCCCATTCCACCCCCCTCTGCCCATCTGTCTCTGCCCATTTCCTTTGGCCTTCATTCTCCTCTGCCCTTCTTCTCTGCCCTTCTTTTTCTTCTCCCTCCTTTCTCTGCCTCCCTCCTGTCTCTGCCCTTCTTCAGCTTTCTCTGACCTTCTCTTTTTTCCTGATCCTTTGTCCTTCTTCCTCCTTCATCTCCACCCCTCTTCTCTGGTGTTCTGTTCCATCTGCCCAGCTCTCTCTGACCTTCTCTGACATTCTTTGAACTTCTCTGCCTTCTCTTCTCTTCTGTTGTTTTCTCTGCCCTTCTTTAACCTCTGCCCATCTCCACTCTTTCTGCTTTTCTGCCATTCTTCTCCTCCTTTTTCACCCTTCTTTGCCAATCTTTTGCTCTTTGCTCTTCTCTGCAGCACTCACCCCAGCTCTGCCCCATTCTGCCCTTTTTTGACATTATTTGATTTTATTGCCCTTCTTTCTCCCCTTTCCACACCTTTTGGCCCCTTGGTCACTGCCTGTCCATCTCTACACACTGCTCTCACCCCTTTTACCTTTCTCTGTCCTTCTTCACCTCCTCTAACCTGCTCTTCCCTGTGTTATAAAACCATAACTATAGGCCATAACCCCAACTCCCTTTCCCTTCTTTTCTGCCGTCTTCTCTGCTGTTCCCTGCCTTCCTGTGCCACTCTCCACCCCTTTCTTCCCCTTTTCACCTGCCTGTGCCATCAGGATACCTGGAGTTAATGCTGTTAATTTATTTAGTGCTGTTCCCCGGGATTAATAAGTGTATTTTTTTCTGTACACTTGAAGCTAACGCTTGATGATAGCTGCACATCACCATAGAAACCAGGACAGGTTCTTCTGTAAGTCAAAGGTTAATTTATAATTATTTTTAAAATCATCTTGCTCAGATGCATCAGTGTAGACAGGACTTGTCCAAAACCTTCTTCCTTACCAAATAATCTATCTTTCTATTCTAGCTCTTCCAAAAATACATTAATATGGCTCCTATTTGCTTAAGGCAGAGTCACCATAAGGTGTTATACAAGAAAACTGTCTGGTTCTGAGTGTTTGTAGCTATGTTTGCAATTGACAGAGTTACTGACAGCCCCAGCTCTCTGTGGGATGGCTGTGGACCAGAGCACAGATGACTCATTGTGTATGATGTTGTTTCACACCAAAGTGTTTGCTCTGTGTACTGAACATGTGTGCGAGTCAATAGCAAAAAGTTTGAGAACAAACACAGCTTAGATGGAAATAAATTCAAATTGACTGAAATCACTATGCCCAAGTCAGAAACAACAATATAAACGTCTTTTTAAAGGAGAAGTTTTACCTGGCATGGTTCTTGTGTCTTCTACTAATGTTCGAGGGTCAGGCAGTGTGAAAAGAGGTCTTGGCATTTCCTTGCAGCAAAAGTCTTTTCATTCCAGAGATGGGCAGAAGGAGGTTTGGGTCACTGCTCAGATTTCCCCCATGCAGCAGCAATACCCAATCACTGGGTGGTATTTTTCCCTTGGAAATACAGACTTTTGCCAAAACTGTTTTTCACCTCCACCTGTCTCCCCAGCTGCCTTTTCAGAGTTCAGCAGATATCTGAATAACTGGTTTTGTGTTGGGAGCCATTTACTTGCCTTGCTGCCAATTAATCCTCCCCTAAAGCCCTTGCACATCTATAAGGTGTAGTTAATAAAGTCCTTTTGATCTGTTAATGTCCTCCTAGGAACAGCCTCAGTCTCAGGCTGGCTCAGTCACATGGAGATGTCCCCTCAGCTGCCTCCTCTCTCCCCAGCTGAGCTAATACAGATCTCTGAGAACAGCACATTACCTCAGTCCCTCAGAATGCTTGACTGTACCTCTGGGCCACATCTTCTTTTATTAAAAAAACCCTCTACAATGTATGTTGGAAGATTTCCCATCTGCAGGACACTATACACATATAAAGGCAATCTCCTACTGTAGTGTCCCCTTTATGAACATGTGGAAAAGGGCACAGAAATAATCCTCTAATCTGGTTGGCAGATAACACATTGCTTTTGTACTAGTGTAGGAGATTAAACTGTGTAATTTACTTATAAAATCAGGTTTCCCATGGAGTATGGGTACAAACCCACAAAAACTTCAGGAATCTTTACTGGGCTTTGAATAGTGTCCGTAAGATCTTGTTGTAGGTGACAGGCTGGTTCAGAGAGTGCTGGCTCATGGGGATCACTGGGATGAGTCACCCTTACTTATGTGGAGGCTTCTATATGTGGTAATGTGCTCAGGGAAGTGGGGAGCAAAGAATTCCTCTCAGTCATTCCCCCAAAGTCTCTGGCAATGTCCCTCCTGCAAAGTATTTCCACACCCTAGACCTGCTCTTGCAGCCGGTGTGTTTCTGCAGCACAGTAGCCAATGAATTCAAGTTCACACCCTCACACCCTCCCGAGACATGGCTGAGCTTTGTCAGCTGCAAGGCTCCAGATGTGGCCAGGCTGGGACAGACAGGGAATTCCCATTTTCTCATGCTACAGACAAGCCACAAGGCTGCAGTACCATCCCTTTCTTTTCTGTGCTTGCAGAGGTTGAGCTGCAATAATGTCAGTTCCACTGCAGGCAAGGAGCTGCCTCCTGGGACCAGCCTGAGGGACAAATCCAACCTTGAAAAACAGCCAGCAGGATGACATGCAGATCAAAGGGGTATCACAGAGCTCAGCTGCAAGAGATCCCTTAGAGAGTTTTTAAAGCATTTTAGCTCACCCTCAACTTCCTTGAAATGGAGCACAGGTTCTCTCTGGAAGAAAAAGAAGAGCAGAGTTTGGTACATGCCCTGAAATGCACAGGCACCTGAGGAGTATTGCCATCTTCTATACCTGTTTGCTCAGTGACTGTGTTGTTTGCAAGAGATTTATTATTGCTATTGTACCTTTAGGAAAATTACCCCACAAATCTCTGAGGCTGGAAAAACTCTGTTTTGATGACATTTAAACTTTTTAAGTGTCATCACAAAAATTTTAAATGTGGTGTGTGTGTGTGTGTATCCTATGTCCCACAAAGTATGGGCAATGTGTATGGGTGTGAAAGAATTTTCCCAAAATCAAGAGGTAGAGCAGTTATTTCAGTATTTCATGTGCCTTGGTAAATTTGTTTTTAATGAGAGAAAGAGTGGAGTTTTGTTTTTTGTTCTCTTTTTTTCCCAGTTTCCATGCTCTAGTTTGATTTATCAGTCCGTCAGTGGACATAAACAGTATAAGTGCATGAGAGTATCTGCATGCCAGTGCAGGTTCCCAAAAGTGTACAAGCTACAGTGAGCCATCCTATTTTGCAGTTAAATTCCATGTCTCTGATGGATTTCCCCACACTGTTGCTAGGAGATGAAGGTAATGCCTAACAAAGGATATATTGACAAAAATTTTCCAGAACAAATCTATCTTGTTATGGTAAATAGAGACTCACATAAAATGGATATTGCCGGATTTATTTCCTTAGTGGTGGCACTGGCAAAATTGCATACATCAAGTGAAGGTGCAATTTCCCCATCACAAATGCAGTTTTGTTTTGTTTTGTTGACATAAAGACTTTCAGTGTGTTTAATGCCGAAAGCGCTGCTGCCTTCCAGTGCGTTTTGTTGCTAGGCTAATAGGATGAACACATCCTAAATCAGCGATTTTCCTTCTTCCCTTCTCTGCTACTTCTCCCTTTCAGGAAGAAATGTGACTTATCAAACTGGTTGCCCTCTTTTCATGACTCTTCTGGGAAATGTGGATTCCTTCTTTTAAAGCAGGGAAGAAGTGTGCATGGCTCGGGACATGTTGAGATTTGGCAAAGAAGCAGCTAAATGCAATGGAAAAGCAGATCAGCTGCTTGCTTCATAGCTCCAGGCACCTCTGCATTAAAACAAAACAAAACACAAAGTTAAATGGAAATCTAATAAAGACAGGAACTTCAGGAATTCTCATGGAAAGATTAAATTTCTAGAGAATGACAGATTTTCTCCCTTTCTTCTGGTGACATAATGAACACACAAATAGATTTGAACAGCAAAAGCCAACATCACTTGAGCCATATAAAATAAAAATTTTTCGGGAGAAAAAGTTTAGTTCTGGTGTGGCATTTATATTTTCCCATCCACTGCCATCCCAGCAGTTCCTATGCTACCACAGGAGTCTCTGGCTCTGAATACATGCAAGTAAACAAGTTGCTGTCCAGAAAGATGAGGTCAAGGCTGAAAAGTAGATTGCCTCTTCCAGTGTAGGAAAGGAGTCAGGGAGAAACACATTCCACTTCATTCTCCTATATGCATCATTGCACAGAGGGAACAGAGAATCTGAACTTTCTGAGTTGAAGCTACTCTGTCCCTGACTCCACAACTGTGCAAATATTGGGCTGGTTTCATCTCGGGTGTGAATCTGCTCACACAGGCATGGCCATCTGCACAGACCAGTGGCAGGTGTGGTCCCCTCCTCCTCTGTTCACAAATGAATGGTGTGGAAGGGAATGAAGGCAGAAATTGTCACTTCTTATCATCTCACTCCTTGGCTGGTCCCCTCTTGGGATGCCTGTTTTCCTTCTGCCTTGCAGGGCACAGTGAAGGTGAACCCACCAGTTGGCCAGAAAAATGCAAGTTGGAAAGGAGGTGACACATCATGCCTGGAGTCACTCAGTACCATCACAGCCATTCCCTGTTTTGGGGGGAGGGAAATCTGTTTCTGTAATACTGATGAGAAAGCCTCAGAGAAGCACTCTTTCCACCACAGTTCTGAATGTCTGTGTCAACTTTTGCAGCACTGGTAATCACAAACAAAAGTTGCCACAAGTCAGAAATGTGCATTATATTTGTCAATTCACTTGCACAGGGTTTTAACTAGACAGGAACGCACTGAGATGTTATCTCTATTTGTTTTTATGGGCAGAAGAGAGGGGACAGCTGGGAAGGGCCTTGCAGCTCCTGCTGTTACTGCACTTATCCGGTTTTCTGCTGTAATATCCTGTTTTTAGATGCTTGCATTTTAGCCAAGCATTAACCATTTAGGATGAGACTGACCATGTTGGGATGGCTCAGGCCTGCACCTGTGAAATATGAGTTTAAAAAAAAGGTGATGTAATTTTTTTCCAGATCAAAGCCAAGTGAGAGGGCGGGGGGCAATATTTTATTCTATATTAAAAGATTCCTGCAATTTCTTTGCTTTGAGATTTGGCGTGGTGGTAGCCGTTAGGTGAAAAGGCTGCTTGCTGAACATATGGCAAACCAAGCACATTTAGCCAAAGTAAAAAAAATAGTAACAATAAGCCCTTAAAGCACAAGCAGAGCACACTTGCATTCAGCAGAGACTTGTTTCTCAAGACTGTGTTGCATAAGGATTTGCTTCTTATAGATGAGTCCTGTTGGTTTCCCCCAACTTACAGCTCTGCAGGGTGTGGATCCTCTCCCCACAAACCTGTCCTGTGAGCCTGGAGTGCAGTGTAGGAAGCACCTCTTGGTTATGTGCAGAGGTACAGCTACAGAGTGGAAAATAGAGCAGAACTGCTCTATTTTTTTATATAATATTTTATATTTTATATTTGCTCCACCCAAGCTGAAATGTGACTGCTCTCTGCTAGGTACCGATGCCTCCTCTGGGCTGGGGCCGACTGCAGTGGGATGACAGACTGCAAACAAAGCACAGCACCAGTACAATACACCAGGCAACCTGGAGTGGGAGGTCTGGGAAACAATCTGTTTGATGGGGAGAGATGGAGAAAAGATAGCAAAGATGACAAAGAAGATTTTGTGAGAAAGGGAGATTTGCTGGGTAAAATCTGAAGACAGATTGTGAAAATCAGGAGCTCTGAATAGAGCTAACAAGTTGCATATTAAAATAGGGCCATGGCACAGGGGCAATGACTGCTGGGACACAGTAAAGTAACAACATCAAGAAATTGACAGAACAGGAAAGGAAAAACAGAGAAGAGAGAGGTTTTTCTTCTTTTACATTTATGCCAAATGCTTATTTTCTTTATCCAGCTCAGTGTAGCTCACATCCAAGGGTCATTCATGGAGATGGTTAAAAATCAGAATAAAGTTTTCTTCAGCCCTTTGCAGCTTTAGGCTGAGCACAGGCGCCACTCTCACAATCTTTGTGGCACTGGTGACTTCTTTTTGGAAAGATCAATAGGTAGGGTGTTGTTAAGCTCCCATTCTCTACTGTCTCTTGTAGAACAGTAACTTGCAGCTGCTCCTGAAAGCCATACTCATACCATTGTTCAGCTTCAGAGAGCTCCAAATGCTGTGAAAGGCAACACTCTTTGTGACTGTTGGGTGTCAGCCAAAAGTTGAGCATGGACTTTCAAAGCACTCGAGCCCCTATTAGTTTAAACAGAGCTTAGACCATCAGGTGTGATGGCCACGAAGTTTTGGGAAAATGTTGGTGACCAGGGTGTGCTTACAATGGAAAATTTTTGACTACCAAAGAATTCATCCAAAAAATGGTCTTATATGGCATTGACTCTGCATCACTGTCATTTGTCAGGTATTTACTGGACTTCAACAAATTGTCTTCAGCAGGCTTGAATCAGCATTCAGTAAGTTGGTCAAATGTGACTGAACTCTGTGGCCTCTTAACTGTGAGGCCACAGCTAAAATGCTAAACGTATTTTTTGTTCCACTGAGTGTTTTTTGAAAAAAAAGCGTTTTCCAGCATGTCCCCAATATTACAGGGACTGCCATTACCCACATATTTATTTAGCTCATGCACTGGCAAATTAAAATGGAAAAAGCCTTTTCACAGAAGCTACAAATAGAAGAAAATCTTACCTGTATGCAAAATTCTATTTCTTCAGTGGTCCTGCCCTTACAAAGAGCAGCCACAACTCTTTCCTATCCATCCAAATTAGATATTTTTCAGTACTTGAACATAATATTCATCTGCCTTGAGTGGCTCCTGACTTTGTGAAGAGCAGATGGCCTGTGATAGCTGTGGGCTGCTGCACTGAGTGTCTCAAAGCTCACCAGAGTGACTTTAACTGCTTTAGTTTCTCCTACATTCCTAACACTGCTCTTCTGACATCTTAGTTTATTAAGTGTGCCTTGGGCTGTAGTCTTGTGTCCTTCTCTTCTATTTCCCTCTCTCCTCTGCTCACCTGTGAAGAGTATTATTAATTCAAATATATTCCAGATACCTGTTCACTGAACCCTACATATAGGTATTATGGGGCTCTTTACAGGAATGGCTGGAGCTGGCTTCAGTTTTGCACGCTGCTCTCAGAGAGCTGGTATTAAGTTTTCTGGGGTCTGTCCAGGTGTGTAGACATAAGAAAAGATTCCACAAATTTTATGGAATATATAAAGAATATATAAAGCATAAGACAGGAAAACTCTGGAAACATAAACAATAGTTTTTAGTTATCTGTAAACTGTGAAATACCAGATTGTTTCCTGATTCAAGTATGAGCATATACACATGGTATGACAAACTTCATACAAATTATATTGAACTCTTAAAAAACTACTGCAATGTCCCACAAAGATTTTCTTGAGGAAAAAGTATCTCTATTAAGGTAACTTTTTTTCCCTAACAGACATTATAAGTTAATTGCATTGAAAGGAAAATCTTTTCTAGTGCTCCTGCTTCACTATGTGTGAGAGACTGAAAGGTTAATAGTGATTAATGACTCAAAACAATCAGCCATTTGTGGAGGTGAATAATTGGCTCACGTACGCTGATCTGAGAGGAGCTATCATGTCTTAGAAGGGGCTGTAAACCATCAAAGACCCCCAGAGTGCCCACAGACTCCTTTCTGGGGCCTTTCATCCCCACCCCGATGAATCAGGACTGCAACCATCACCTCAACCAACAGCTCATCACAGGATCCTTGTGTGGTGACATCTTTCTACTTTTATCCTTTCTTTCTCTTTCTTTCCTTTTTTTACACATTTTCTTGTTGTTTCTATGCTTTTATATTGCTGTATTCCAACAGGTAATAACCAAAAAGGCTACATATCTCCTTTCCATTGCAACCAAATTGTTCTAAAATAAACACTACATATATTTATTTATGAACACTGATCATTCAGTGTTGTTTCAGTCTAATTCACCCCAAGGGATCTATTAAGGAGAACCTGAGTTACCCTCACCTTCAGGGGCAGGTCATAACATGAAGATATGGGTTCTCTTAGAAGAAAAATTTATTTATGAGGCAGTAATTAGTTCTTCATTCTTCACTGCAGTTACCTCAGTCAATCTATTTGCATGAACTTCATCATGTATGAAACCTGCCCTGTTTTGCAAAGCACGAAGTCTAAAGACAAAAGTCTAAAAGTTCCTTTTGGAAGAAATATTGGTTGTGTTCAGTCACTAAAAAAGTTTCTTTATTGTTTCCTCTTCTACATTCAGAATGTCTTAGAAACTGCAAATGTACAGTCTTTATTTAATGTAAAAAGTAATTTCTAATAGTAGAACCTTAATGAAGATCTTCTAACAGAAGAATACAAAGTTAACCAGATTGTGGGACTATATATTCCAAGCTGATGGAATGGGATGTAAAATGAAATTGCAGAGTTTCTTTGACAACTAAGGAAAGATATTCAAAACCTTAGCAGAACCTTTAATTCTTATTGAGACATAACTGAGATAGCACTGTTGTGGTCTCATTACAAATGGGGCTTTATAGTTAATTACAAAGTCATTAAGATTGTAACTTT
>VYZP01037145.1:1941-14222 GCA_013400635.1 Hypocryptadius cinnamomeus | reverse complement strand
GGATTTTTTCTTTTTTTTTTTTTTTTTTTTTTTCTTTCTGCCTGGCATTTGTGTCCTGATGATGTGGTTTTCCTTCCATACAACTGCTGTTTTTCTCATAAAATATACAGGATAAAGTCATGTTTGGATCCAAGTGTGGCATGCAGAGCAATCTAGCTGCAGTGCTGTTAATTAGACTACAGCTATTTTGCATATCAAATATATCTGTTCGAATTTCAGCAGGAGTTGGTGTAATTTAGATACAAAGACTGTAAAGACCTGTGGAGGCCTTTGTGTGTAAAGATACCGCTTAAATTTAAACCACTGTGCTTTGATACCAGCTACACAAGGTTTGATCAACAAAGAGGGCTGGGGAGCACCAGCAGCTCCCAATGGAGATGAAGCCACTTGGATCCTCACTGAGGGGAAGCATCTCCACTCCTTTCCTCCCCAGGACTTTGCTCAGGGCACTGGGCTCATGTTCCTCAGATCTGAGCAGTCCAGCAGAAGGACCTAAGGGATGAGCTAGTGATTTTTTTTTTTTTTTTAAATTAATTTTCTACCTATGTTTCTCTCTTTACTTCTCACACAGCCTTTGCTGTAATAGAAAGAAAACTGCCTTTCCAGCACAATTCCAAGTCCAGCCTTGGACGCGTCACTTAGTGGGCCCTTGCACAAAGCCCCTGCTGCTGCAGCTGTGTGGCAAACACTTGCTGTTTATGTAAGTATTAGCCATAAGAAGTTTTATTTCTCATTTGCTATTTCCTTGCCAGGTTTTCAAGTGCAGAGACAAAGGATCTGGGGACTACACTGTTTTTAAACCTGCAAAAACTCAGAGGAGGAAAACATATCCATGATTCCAGGTGCACACTTCAGTAGAGCAACATTAAGGAAGAAGGTTTTTCTTACTCACTTGCTTTTCAATGTCTTTAATTTTTCCAAATAGTTTAATTAGTTCAGGTGATTTAATTAACAATTACACTGCTTGGGTTTGGTCTGAAAAGGTTTGACTGAATCAAGGCTTGCCCTTCCTTTTGCATCACACTAACAATATAAGAATGGTTAAGCAGCCGGGAACCAAGAGCAGTAAGTTCACGGAAAATGAAGCCTGGAATCAGAGTTGGGTCACCAGAGCTGCTGGCTTTGGCTCCTTTCACATTGCAAGGGAGAAGGCAACATGTTGTTTAAAAAAACAGAAAGGATTTTCAGGTATAGGCAAGGAATGTTTGGGGGTTTTAGTCTGGTGAGGGTTTTTTTGTTTGGTTGGTTTTTGGGGGGTTTTTTGGGTTTTTTTATGTTACATTCACTTCAGAAGGCCTCATCGTGGGGCTCAGTGACCAACGCCGGCAGCCCGCCGGGGCGAGCAGAAGCAGCCCGGCTGGAATCCTGGCTGAATCCCGGCTGCAATCCTGCCTGAATCCTGGCAGGAATACTGGCTGAGTCCCGGCTGAATGCTGGTGCCACCTGGTGAGGGCCGGGGAAGCGGCAGGGATCTTCCTGCGGGCAGCACTCTTCCCCTGCGAGCTGCCGTGAGGAGCCAGGAGCATCCCGGGCAGCTCGGCAGCCGCGCTGTGTCACCGCCCGGGGTGGTCTCTGCCCCCTCTTCCCTCCCCTGGCAGCACTGGGACAGGGGGAACAACCCCAGGCTCAGGCTCCTGGGATGGCTGGACAGGCTGCGAGGCCTGGACACTTCTGGTTATTCACCGTGGTTATGGAGCGCTCCAGCACCACTGGTATTTATTAACAAGCGTCGTTGTCGACGATGTGGTTATTTTGTGGCTTTGTTTCCCGAGGATTGGCTGAAGGCCAATGGAATGCCGGCTCCCACAGAGCCCTCTTCACCCAGCAGTGCCTGGGGTGAAGTCACCCACACCTGGCAGCAAGAGCAGAGGCCTCAGAGACATGAACTGCTGAGGCATTAAATGAAAACTGGCGTCTGGAGAGAGGAGGGAGATTCCCGTGTGGTGCCTCTGGTAAGGGAAATTGAGCCTGCTGACCTGTGCTTTGCCCTCCCCATAGCCTGGCCATGGTGTGTGTTTGGAAGCTGGGCTGAGGAGAGGAGCCCAGGCAGAAGGTAGTGCTGGTGCAAGGGATATGTGCTGAGAGCACGTGGGGAGGGGTCGGAATAGGGAAAATGAGAGCGTTCTAAGAGTGGGGGAAAGGAGAGAGAGGAGCTGCTCAAGCTGCTGGAAGACCAGGCTTTGCTAACACATCTCACAGTTTGGTGTGTTGGCTTCTCAGACCTGCACCATCCTCCCCTCTTGCTTGCCTAAATCGAGCATGGCTAAATTCCTGCAGCTGCAAACATGTGGTTATTACTTAAGTTTCTTTTCCTCTTGACCTCTGTTTATCTCCTCTCTGAAAGTCTGCTGGTATATCCAACATTACAGATTTTTGTTTGTTTGTTCTTAGGGATTATCATCCAGACAATTTGGGATGTACCAGGAAGGCAGGGAGCGGCGTTGCTTTTATTTGCTGACAGTTGTCATGATGGGTGGTGGCAGCACAGTTTCCATCCACTGTGTGGACAGGTTAGTTATTTGAACGTGACATGACCTTCAGATTAGGTAATCATGGTCTGCCGCTTTATCAGATCCTCCAAGAAAAAAAGATTACTTCCTTCAAAACCAAATTAGAATTCATGATTTTTCCCAAGGAAACTTCATACTTTTGGGGTAAATAGGGAGATGGGGTTTTTTGTGACCAAAATTTTTCTCTTGTATGTATGAAGGAAGCAGAGTAAAATATGACCCTGACATTTCTTAATGATGCTCTGTGCATGTGATGCTGTGCAAGACAGTGGTTCCTGGGATCCTGGAGCTTTAGATAATGTAGGCACAGGCTTGTACTTCATTTGATTTTTAATCCACTGGGCAGTATTACACAAGGAAAATATTTATTCCACAAAATAACCAAAGACCTGCTATTATTCAGGGATTATTGCAATTCATTCGTATGCAAAGAAAATATTCCAATAGTTGCTGTTCAGTGTTTTTTGGAACAACAGTCTGAAGTCTGTTTTAGGTTGTGTGCCTAAGCCTTCTCCCTTCTGTATTGAACATTTTGGTATAAGATTTGTCAAAAAATAAGAGCCAGTTTGTCTGAACACTGAAGTCCCTTGCACACTGGGTTCAAACCGTGGCAGGGTTTTCTTTGGGGAATATAAGTTAACTGCTGCCAAATACTGCATTTACATCAGGAAATGAGATTTCCGCCACTGGAAACGTGCACTGCCAAGTACAGCATTCCTAAGTAAATATGGAAGCACAGATCATTGTTTGTGGTCCACCTATTCACCCATCTGAACCTCTGTACCCTGATGTCCGAAAGCAAAAGGGAGTTTCAGAAGTACACAAGACCACTTTTCTCCTCATTTGACTTAGGCCCTGACCAGATTTCTTGTGAAATCAGTGGGTGGAGATGCTATCCCTCTGTGGCAGGAACCCCTTCCAGAAACTTCATTCCTAGTTTGGAGGTGGGATGCAGTTTAGCATCAGTCTCAGACTGACTGCATGAGAGGCAATTTTCACATTATCCTAACTAATTCCGCCAGTTTGAGGCAGGCCGCCTGAAAATTCTCACTGTCATAGTTTTCTGGTCTGAATTTTTATGGGAGGTGAACCATGACAAAATGACTTGCACTTTTTACATACATCAGTGTATCTCTGCAGTGTAAAAGCCTTATTAATATAAAGTTAATATTAACTTGATAGAACCTGAAACAAAGGAGTGCTTAACTGACTTGGCACTCAACTCAGTTCTTGCCCTGGGAGAAACTCCCACTAGCTTTGCTTGAGTAAAAATGAGAAATAAAAAAAAAGAAAAAGGCTGTGCAAGGTAACACACCTCTAGTAAACAAATAGCTTCACTGACTATATGTCCAGTCTGAGACTATGTATTCTAGATTTATTCAGGCATTCGTCCACCTGCCTCAATTGCCATAAAAACTTCCATTTAAATATGGAAGGAGCTTAGCATAAAGAAGCTTATTGATTATATGCAGGGTAGTGATTACACCCATGTAGGTCCTGTGGGATGCATTTGCTTTATTGATTCAGATGGACCTGTTCCTGGTTATACCTGCCAAGGAGTCCTGTGTTAAAATCTGGTGAAAAGAAGGAGGCATTTTTATATTCAGATGGTTTCTCCTTGCTTTTCTGGTCCATGAGGGCAGTGGGTGGGTGTTCAGTATGGTGCAGGGCAGTATGAGAATCACTCCTGCTACTACCAGCCAGCTCTAAATGAAGGAAACTGTGTTACTGCCAGATTTGCTTGCTTTTCCCACTGTGATATGCACCCAGCACAGCTCCACTGCTCTAAAAGGTCTGGGAGGTTATTTCAGTTTCTATCAGTCCCTCACAATTGCTAGCTAACGTCATTTGTTTGTTTGAGGAGATAGAGCATTGTGGCTGCTATGGTGTTTATATCCTATTCAGGGATGTTGCAGAATGTCTTTAAACAAAAACCATTGATGCTTTGTTTTTTTAATTTGCCTGAAGAATTTATCTCTTGTACATCTAAACCTTGCAGTCACCAATGCTGCTCTTGCATCCACGTACTCATGTGTTTCTGTAAAAAGTGTTTTTCATCCTATGCCTATTTTAACATTCTTAAATAGCCATGTTTCTATTATATATTTATTGCACCTAAACACATATGTACATAAATATGCAAAGCTATTAATGCCCTTCTCATTAGGGGCTGTTACAGTCAGCTTTTCAGTAGACATTCAATACATTTTAAAGGTCCAATTAACCAGCTTTTTAACAGTCTGGAACTCCACAATGCAGTTATGCCACACTTTCTGTGCAAAGGTTTGTGAGGGTAGCTATTGCTGCATTGTGTGACTTGTTAAGTGTAGTTGAGTGTGGTGGGAGCCAGGGAGACTGCATTTTGATCATTACAATTAATAGTGTCTGCTTTCTTTTTTTTGGTGGAACTCAGATATATACAGTCACTTCTACTATACATCATGTACCACTGTAGTCTGAGCTTTGGCCAAACATGTTTAAATCTCCAGTCTGTGCTTAATGACAGGATGAAGAATGGTGTTTTTCTGTCTCTCCTAGGAGGAAAGCATATCAAAGATATTACTCGTGGTGGCAGCATGCTTACTATAGACACTATCTTCGAAATGACTTGAGATAATTATTAATTGTGATTTATACTTGTATGACTGGAAAGAAAGAAAATCAATTAGTGCTGGCCATTACATAGCCCTGAGCTAGTAATATATAGGCAACAGATCCTGTCTGTTCTTTGGGGATTGCCAATTATCTAGTTTAGACAATACTAATACTATTAGTATTTGGAACACAACTCTGTTAAGAAAATTCCTTCAGGACAGCTCGGCACCTCTGACTTTGGAATTGGAAGGGTTGCAACAAGAAAAGTGAATTAAAAAGAATGAAGCTTAACCAGCATTTTAACTTAAAAAAATTGCCTTTTAAACTGAAAAAAAATTACATTTTTTGTATTTAAGCATTAGTTTAATTAAAAATAAATTAATGTTATAACAACAGTGATGCACATCCTCTCTACGTGTGTTATAACATCCTGGACCACTTGCAGTGAGAAAAGATAGCTGGATTTGAACATGAGTGAGAACTGAAGTGTGACTCACAACTTGCACCTGTAGGGATAGACAGTGTTGCTACTGGTTCGTTGGACAAGTTTTCAGAGGCTGGTTGTGTCAGTCTGACAGAAGAATAGAGCAAGGCATTCCTTCCCATAAGTGAGGAGTTTCAGCATGTGAAGTTATGCAGTGCAGTAGGGTCTGTGTGCCCCCTTCAACAGCTCCACTAGTATTGTCTTAAACCCTGCTGCTCTGCTGCATCTTCGGTGGCCAGCAAGCCAGTTGTGAATCTTAGCAGTGGCTCCAATGTCCTGTAGCTGTTGTGTAAAATCCAAGGGTAAATGGCTCTTCCTTGTGTCCTACCCTCCTGTTCAGGCCAGGGCTATAGCTGGTCTTTAACCTTCACAGCCATGAAAACACCCTCTCATGTATCACTAATTCAGTATCCAGGATATTGATTTGGAGGAAAATATGAGGAAATAATGCTTGTCAGTTTTGTGTGATCTGAAATGCACAGAATTGCAGGGGACCAGAGGCACAACTCATGTATCCTGGCTTAGCAGTTCCCATCTTACTGACAACATCATTCCTGAGACCTCTGTTTGCAGAACATTATGCCAAATATTTTTTTTCTCATTCACACTTTGGTTGCTCTGTCTAAAGAACCTTGAAGAGGTGCAGAGAGAAAAATCACTTTATCAGTTTTGTTTTGAAAGCTTTGGAAGGAAAAGCAGAGCAAATTCCTGAGAGCCTGTGGGAATTCAAGGCTAAAGAGCAGAGGGGCTGTGGAGGAAACCTCAGAGTTATGAACTTGTGTCTGATTCAGCTTGCAGGATGAAATGGAAATGATTTTACTGATTTTGCTGGGAGCTGAGCCAAGTCCTTTTACAAGATAGGGTGGCATCATGCCACCGCAAACTCGGCAACAGGACTCAGAAATTGAATATACAGAACTTTGATAGAGGGAAAAGTCTGGACAAGAACAGGTAATGAAATCCTGTTCAAGAGAGAGGAAAATAGAGCAGTTGAATCATTCTTGCAGTGCAAATAGAGGATGTAGGAACTTAATTGCAGTTCTGCTTCCATTAAAATCCGTAGCTGTTAGAGCAGGAGTTACAGCCATGAGAGATCAGGTTTTGCCCCTTTCCACATTACTGAGAAAACTCCAATTGACTTTAAAAAGTGGGGAATTATGCCACTCAGTTTGTAACACATAAATTATGTTTAGTCTATTTGTTTTGTGCAAAAGTTGCTACAAGAAAAGAGTCAAGATATATGAGGAATGACAAGTTGAAACATCAATTCAGTGAAACTGAGGAGCTGCTTTTAGCATTTTTATGTTAAAACTTCCTTTTGAAATAGTTCCACTGATCTTACATGGGTTCTTTGAAGATAAAAAGAAGACTAAGGATGGCCTTTTCAACAGGAATTTCCTTCTCAAGTCAATTGGATTTTCACACTGGCAGGTCAGGGAAATGCTTTGTAGAGAGAACATAACTTAAATCAAAGCCCACTTACAGCCCCTAGTCCAGTGGAAGTCCTTCCCCAATGTCAATTCCTAATGAAAAAAAAAATTAAAGAAGGTTAGCTTTTCTATATAAATTTTCTATGGTTGACTGCAGTGGTACATGTAATTACTGCTATTAGTCTGACCAGTAATAAAAACACACTGCTAGTTAGAGCTTGATAAAAATTATTCCAGCCACCTTGAAAGGCTCTTGACCTTCTTTTTTGAGGTTATCCTAAAAAAATCAAGGAATTCCAAAAACACAAGTCAAAACACAATTTAATTCCCTGCACACAGCTGGACTATCCAGCAGCCATTCAGCTGGGACATGAGGATCCTGGTGTGTTTCATGGTCATGAAAGAGGCAAACATAACCTTGTCTGGTTTTTGGGGTGTTTTTAAAGAAGCATTGGGGTACAGTTGCAGAAATCAGTTTATTGCAGGACCTTTCCAGGACCCTTTGGAACACCATGTCTTTTATACCCCTGCAGACATCACAAACTCATTTAAGCCATGCCACACATTTGAGATCCCCTGGATTAAATTACTTATATTTTTATTTTTAGTTTGAAGAAAAAATCAGGACTCAAGAGCTAGTACTTGTACACAGTAACATCCTACCAGATATCTCTGATCTCACTGAAATAGCCAGGTCTCTGTGGGAGGGTTTTACCATGTTTATCTGAATCAGTGCAGCAAAGAGATGCCTTGGAGAAATCCTGCATGACAGCTGAGGGAAGAAAACACCTTCACATGTATTTAAAATTTATGCTTTTCTTATTTTACAACTTGCTTTTGTGGGAGATAGTCTGAGCTGGTGATCAATCTCCTTGTTTCTCAGGCACACAGGATGGAGACATCTGTCAGGCCACAAAAGCAAAACAAGGCTGGTGGACACAGGCATGCTTGCCTGCTGCAGGGTTCACTGAAGGGGACTGCAGGGTATCCCTGGAAGTGAGAATTGTTCCTCAGAGAGCCCAGTGAGTCACCTGGAGACACCGGGGGTGTTTGTGGGACAGTGCTGGTGCTGCCACTGCTCTCCCATTGAAGGCGAGTGAGGAGCTGGTGGGTCTCTCTTGCACTGGGCATTACTTAGTGCAGCACCACACTGGTCACTGTGCAGACTTGTCCAGCAAAACAGTAGCTGGGGATGGAAGGAAGGAAGTCAATGAATCACCAAGAATCTGTGCCCTTCCTGCTTTCTTTTCTTTAGAGAGATTTCGTTAAGCCTTTGACTAATAACAGAGCTGAAAATGCATAAGGCCCTGTTAATTACTGTGGGGCTATGCTTTAAGCAAATCATAGGTGGGATATTTTCATGATTGTAATAATGTTTGCCCTTATAGCTTCCTTTGCTGCAATACTGAATTACTCTTCAATCACAACCAAATCAGACACATTAGGAAAGAGCAAATCCAATTCTGCATTTCTGTTACTGCAGATATTTACCACTAAACAGTTCTTATCAGTTTACTAACTTTATTTGACCAGCAAGAATGGTGAAAATAAAGCTAGGATTTGGTCATTCCTGAATTAATGATCTGAGTCTTGCACACATGGCAATGCTCCAAGTGGAAGCTCTTGAAAACTGGTCTGCAAAGTTTCTTGACATTGTACTTGAGCACAAGTGTGCACTAAAATCCTTGAAGCAACTGTGCCTGGGTGAGCTTCAACAGGGCACTGCAATTGTTCACTTGATGTTATCTCCCACTGTCACAGTCATAGAATGGTTTGGGTTAGAAGTCATCTCAAAGATGATCCAGCTCCAACACCCCATCCCCATGGGCAGGGACACCTTCCACTAGACCAGGTTGCTCAAATCTCCATCCAGCCTGGCCTTAATCCCCTCCTTGGAATGGGGAATTCACAACATTTTTGGGCAACCTGTTCCAGTGTCTCACCACCCCCACAGTAAAGAACTTCCTAATATAAAATCTAAACCTACCCTCTTTTATTTTAAAGCCATCCCACCTTGTCTTGTCCATCCTTATTTAGTTTTTCACCCTGCTTTCTTCCCTTTTTCAGAGCATTAGCAGTTCTAGAAGATAAACCCAAAGTCATTTACAAAGTTGGAGATCCTGTAAAAGGATCTCCTGCAAAAATGTTTTCTCCTTTTATCTGGGAAATATTTAAAGGTGTAAAACTCATCAAATTCACACAGCTTGCCTTTCTGATTTTTGTTTTCTCAGTCCTGTCAGTAAAAACATTTGCCACCTTGCTCTACTCACTGATTAAGGTGGCTACAGTTTTAAGAAAGCTTCTTCTTCATGCTATTTTTAGTGCCTCTTTGGATTAATTCCCTACTTGTATATGACCAGTCAACACTATAATCTTACAGTCTGCATTGCAGTCCTGCAGAGGATGACTTTTGTGAATTCATCTTACACTAAATTCAATTAAGGAGTTCAGAAAGATTTTTGCTCTATGTAAAATTATTCAAATGTACTCACTAAAATATTCCAGACAGAAAATGTGTAGTATGTGCACTCTGAGGATGTCAGAGACAAAAGCTGCCCTGGTCTGTAAGGAATAAATTAAGACAAATCAGTGCAAGGTGTTCTGAGGATAACCAAAAGAATATAAAAGGGCTGTACCAATTAAAATAAAAATCAGTTTCTAAAAGGGGTTAGTAAAATGGTTACAGCTTTGTGTATAGGCGAGATGCGACAAAATAAGAGCATAATTACATTTTTATTTGAAAAGAGGACTTTCTAGGAATAGAGCAATACATTTGGTTTTGATTTGTGCCTCTGGTTTGGCTCTGGCTTCTGCTTAAGTTTAGCCTTGGTTTTGATTTCAAGCATACTCTGGAGTTATGCTTTTTGTGTTCTGGAGGGTTTTGAGAAGGAATTCAGAACCTCTTTAAAAGTAGCAAATCAAAATGGCTTATTTTGGTTTTTTTTTTTTTCCAATTCCTTGTAGAGCATCCTGTTACCTGTTGCATAGCAGAGGCAAATCCACTTCTTCAGCAGAAAAAGGCAGGTAATTTCAGCTGCTGGCATGTAGGAGGTCCCTGGGACCTCAGGGGTCCCTTGTCTTGCAGAAGGTGGGAATGGTGCCACTGCATGGGCTGGAAGCTGCGTGAGAGCCTGTGTAGCCCTGCTGGAGCCCTGGCAGACAGATAAGCCATGAGTGCCTTTTGCACAGATAGTGAGAGGAAAGGAAGGAAGCAACTGGGGCAAACACAGCAAGACCTGAGAGCACTTCACAAGAAGCCAGAAGGAGGAAAGGAAGCAAGGCTGTGGTGCCAGAGTTGTTCTGGTGCTCAGTGTTCCTCCACGGGCCCTGCCATCATTCCTCTCGTCCACCTACAGAATATTATGGCAGTGGTGACATTTGGGGTTGTATCTAAAGTGGAAGTAGAAAATTAGAGCCCTTCTGATTTTGTGTCTGACCTGAAAGTAAAATCCAATAATAACTGAAAATCCTGGTGCTCTTATTTTGGAAGCTGAAATTAGGTTCAAAACCTGACATTTAGGTGCCTAAGTGAGCTACTTTCCCAGAACCTGCTGGGCAATTACCAGTAGCAAAGATCAAGCTACTAATCCTGGTGGCTAAGAAGGATTTAGGAGCCTAACATTAGACACTCATTTTTGGAGTATGCTGACACTGAGTTTTAGCTCATTCCTGATTTATGTATTTTTATTTCTGTGAAGTTTTTTTTCCCAAATACACGAAACTCCTTTTAATGTCTTGTGTTAATAGATAGTGTTGGCAATACATTTGCCCAAACCTATCCTAAAGACCATCACTGAGTATTACAGGATTTCAGATTTATTGACTGAAGTCTGCCAGCAGTTCTCCCTGCTTTACAGACCAAGGAAATGCATTTGGCAAAAAATGAAAACTGCATTAAACTGGAGGATGTTAGCAGTAAAGTAGCCCCAGCTTTTGCACATCTGATATAATTCTCCTTGGTAACTTATGTAGGAATATCAGCCAGCTGCAGAAATGTGAGCTCTATCTTCATTTTTTCTATCCTTGACAGTTATTTATCATATTTTCATGATCTCCAAGAGGATAATTTGGCTAGGGAGACCTTAGTTGTGTCGGTCTGCCAGGTAGTCATATGGCCAGAACCCACTCCAGCTAAGTATGAACTGTATTGCCTGTCGTATAAACATGGAAAAATATTGCTTATTTTCAATGCAGGTGCAAAGGGGAGAAGAATGTGCAGAGGTGCAACAGAGTGGGGAAAAGCCAACAGAAGTAACATTTGTTACAGAGAAATGGAAAGCATGTCAAAACTGTTGAAAACTGTGAAACAAAATGTTAGAAGTCTTGCAAAAGTCAAAGCAAGAAAAAAGAGGTGTTCATCCAAGCTTTTAGCTCCATATTGTTATGGGAGGTATAGAAACCAGGAGAACTGGCCACCTTAGAGTGCTTTCTTTATGACAAGTCTGTGTGCAAGGGGGTTTATATAGTAAAAGCTGGGCACTCAGGTATCTGCAGGTCACATTAGCAAGGTCATATGTGGCTATGAGAGAGAGCTGATTCCTGCACAAGGAGCAGCTGAGCTGCAGAAGAGCAATATCAGGTGCTTTATTGAGGTGTAGATCACATCTGCCTCCCCTTTCCAAGTGAATGGGATGTATGCTTCTCGTTCCATGCC
The DNA here is from genome assembly GCA_013400635.1 of Hypocryptadius cinnamomeus. NCBI lineage: Eukaryota > Metazoa > Chordata > Aves > Passeriformes > Zosteropidae > Hypocryptadius > Hypocryptadius cinnamomeus. Next base: position 2,549 of record VYZP01037145.1, on the reverse strand, counting down.
CTGATACTTAGAATTGCATATGCTTGCTTGTTTTCATGCCCAGTGAATGTCACAGGCTATTGGTTCAACAAGTTCACAAAAACCTCAGCCCTAGATCTGATGTGATAAAAAATTCCTGTTGTTATAGAAAATTCCTGTTGTTGTTGGTATTGTTTCTAACTTGCAGGTTCCGTTCTGTCACATAAACTGGGCTAATGCCCAATGGAAATAAAGATTATCCCTATTCCATATAGTCCCCACCCTGAGTGAGGCCAACCTGGTAATGTGTATGGGAAAGCAATATGAGACTGCAGTAGGATTCTGGAGATTTGCAGAAAATAGAAATGCAGGACTGCTATTTGCATGCCACTGTACCTCCTCCAGGGCCTGTTTCTATGAACACTTGAATGTGTAACTTTCAGTATTAAGATGTCCAGCTGAATTTAATAGGAGTAATGATTATGCACTCAAAATATGGATTTGTTGACCTGTCATTGAAGTAAATATAGAAGAGGCATGAGAAGATTTTTCCAAAGAAATCAGTCCTATTGCTGCTCACCAAAATTGTTGAAAGGATGATTCTGGATTTTTTTCATTGATTTCACTGGGAGTGCAGTTAGACTAGTCTG
>VYZP01037141.1:4676-26779 GCA_013400635.1 Hypocryptadius cinnamomeus | reverse complement strand
TTTTTTTTGCTGCAGTCATAGGGCACAGAAGGAAGAATATGTGTTTATTTCTACATAAAAGATAAACACAGTAAAGACAAGAGGGAAAAGGGCTAAACAGGAAATAGTAGAGTAGGCATTACTTATTAAACCAAGGAGTGTGTGAAGTTTCAAAACATAACAGCACAGAACTGCACATAGCTTAAAGCTGTCTAATGAAACCAGTTAGTAGAACAGTCTCATCTGAAAATACTTGGAAATATAAGAGCCAGGAAGTATAAGAACCTTCAGAGATTCACTTTCAGCTTCATGAACAACTAATACTACATTATGGGTGTAATATTTAATGTTTATGGTTTGCTTGTGCACTCACTTTCTAGGGCCCCAGCAGTCACAAGCTGTACAGTGTTTTAGTGAAGCATCATCTCAGACTTTGCATAAAAAACAGAAACAGAGGTGGTCTAGAAATATCCAAAGTGAAGCAATGCTTTTGAGGATTGGAAAGTAGAATTGTCTTAGTAGCTTAGTAGCTCCTATCTCATTGACAAACATACCTTTTATGGCCATGAGAGCACGTTTGAAAGAACTAATGCTTTAGGAAAGAGAGTGGAAAATGTTATACTGGGAGCTCATGTTTGGTCCTTAATGACATTTTGCCCTGGCACGTGGATGACGTTGTCAGACTGATCTGAGAAAAATGTCTTCCAGGACCTTGTGAAACAGGGAACTTGATTTCCTGAAGTAAAAAGCAGTGAGATTATATGATGGGTGGTTGGATTAAAAAAAGAAATAGAACATGCATCTCCTTCTCAGCAGCAGGCTGATACTGAACATGTTACTTACAGATCTATGCAGTATCTTTCTGAATCTGCTGCTTGCAGACAAGCTCCCATGCACAGTTCTTATAGGAATAATGCTTTAAGTGAGCTGCCCATTATTCCCATTGGTATAAATTGCCATATTATTTGTACACCACAATGAACTGAATGTAGCAAGGACTACTGTCCCATGGTGGAGAGCTGTTCTCACATATTTTACAGTCTGAAAAAAACCAACACTTTAAAATGTTTCCTATAGAGTATATGACAACAACAATAACAAGGAAAGAGGCAATAAGAACTACAGTACTGGAAATTCACAGGTGTAATGCATTTTAAAATTAAGGCAAATAGAGGTAGGGGCATCTGTTATTGAAGTTCAAAAATTTGATTTGGGAAGAACAGGATGTTCTGTACCACACCACTGAATATTGTGAATTGATATTTTTTAACATCTATACTGATATATTTTATATGATTCATTTAATATTTTTGGTATCAAGGATAGCCTTCATATAGCTCTGAAAAAATGTTGTAATACATTGCCAGAAATGGCCATGTGTTTGTACTGACTTTAAGAAAATTTTTTGTTGATTTATAAGCAACTGTAAGGAATTGAACAACATAAAGGAATTCATCAGAAGACACATGGCCTAAAGCCAAATAAGGGTTATCTGTTGTTCATTTCTGAATCACAGAACTGTTTTCTGGAAGGGACTGGTGGCAATCATCTGGGTCAACTTTGCTGTGGAGCTGAAGTATTGTTTACATCAGGTCAGAATGGAGAGAGCTGCCTTCCACTGTGCCCTGAAAGAACCAAATACTGATAGGATATTCCGGTGGAATCCAGTTATACAAAGGCAGATTACTAGTTTCACATTAATTTTGTGAGATGAAGGTATGTAGTTATTACGTATGATTTAAATTAAAATGTAAGTCTGATTGCAGTACAGGAAAGATAATTGCTTTGCTCTACCTCTGGACTATGAATAAAAACCATGTCCTGACATATTCTAACCACTTTTCAGGTGTCATGAATTGTTTGGCTTACCACTAAAATATTGCTAATAATTTACCATCATTCCCTAATTGTACCTAAAAGTATCCAAATGCGATACATTGTAAAATCTTTCAAATATCTGCTTTGCCAACACAAAATGTACCCTGTTATGGTTTAGTGTGGTGAAAGATGTGGGCACCACCCTGGTAAGGAGCAGAGATAATGCCACTTGGCTGAGCTGTGCTTGGCACAGCTCTGGTGTGTATGCTTACAGCCTGGGCAAACAGGAGGGAAAAATGTCAGCTTAAACTTCAGCAGGTATTTTAGGTCAGCAGATGCTAAAATTTCTTATCTCTTGAAGGACATGGGCTGATAAAGCTGGCAATTGCTATGAGATACTCATCTAGTAAATGCTGGCATTGTGTTTATCGTGGAGAAGCTGAAAAGTGAATTGCAGGCTGTGAGGACAATTTCTTAACTGCTTTAATACTGGCCTTAGCTTCACCATCCGTCCTGCCACCAGTATTTTAGTGAGGAGAGAAGCAGAGCAAAACCTGGTTCTGTGCCACCCATCCCACCTCCTACACAGCACTGATGCATTAAACTTTTGGTTTTGCTGCTCTCCTCCTCCCTTTTGCTGCTGGGTCCTTCTCACATCATGTCCACACTTTGGGAATTGGTATGGCATGAGCCTCACTGATGGGTCTGGCTTGTGCACGTACAAATGCTACAGATGTGTTTGAGTTTGTATTTACTAGCAAGATGTTTGAGAGGAGTGCCCACCACTGGGTTACAGAAAAAAAATCAAATGTGTTCATTTGGGTCATGGATGCAATTCACATTCTTGATCCTTCAGTATATTCTGCAGTTCATCACAAGGATCCGTTTGGAGCCAAAATATTTCCTTTCACCTCTCTGTTGCTTGATTTTCAGTAAATACTGCAGTTCTCTGCTTCCTCCATACCTGCCTGGAGGATTAGATAGGGAGCGGTGATGCAGGCAACGGATGTCCAAGCACCTGCAGCAAGGCCTTGACTCTCAGCGTGGCACTACAAGAACAAATTTTTTGTAAATGTGATGATGTTTTTGAACGTTTTAGAGGACACCACCCAGTGCTGTCTTCTCTTTTTTCCTGGGCTGTAAAAGTGTCTTTGAGCTCCTCTGGCTGCTGTGCAGGGGTGAGATGATGAGCACTGGGCTCAACCTCAGAATGACAAACAGATAAGGAGCTGTAGCATCTTTGAGTGACCTTCACTGGATTCAAACCTGAGGGGTGTTCAACATGGTTAAACAAGGAATATGGCCAACCTGGTGTTTTAATGGAGAAAAATAAGTGAACTAGTTATGTAAGCCACTACTGCAGTGTGTGTTTGACATTAGAAGAGAATGAACAGCATCAGTTTAATGCACCTGTGGATCTAGGCAGTAATTTTCAGGATCGCAGCAAACGACTCTGAAGATGGCTCAGATATAGTGTCAAACAGAATTTGGCCCAGTGACTGTAACCAAAGTCAGAATGTTTATTACCAGTTAATTTGTACACATGCCTGTGGCTCTTATTCTTGGAAACAACCTCCCTGAGTGACTGTGAAATGCTGCTATTTCTGCTGCAAAGAGTACATTTTTCCTGTGGTAGACCAATGCATCTTGGAAGCTGCTCAGCTGATGTAGCTGTTTGTTAAAAGTTCATTATTTATGTGTAGGAACTTCTGGAATAATGTGATAGTATAGTCATATGTCATCTGCATCCACTTTATTGTAGCTGTAGGACAGGGGATCAAGTTCAGTCTGGGTTCAAGCAAATTCTGCTGCTACAAGGAAATGTCTTTGTCATATACAGGTCTTGCTCTTATCCCACAGAATGAAGATGGGGAGCTGAATTTGTGATACTATTTTAAACCATCAGGAAGAAGCAAATAACTGGTCTGCAATTTCCGGACACATTCTACTGGGAGCTTTTTAAGGCTATTTGAGCATTTTGAACTACATTGTTTCCCCCTGAGCCGAAAAATTCTTCCCTGCCATTCTGCACCTTCTATTGATCATGGTTCAAAGATCAAAGTAAAGTGTGTTTTCTGAGAAGCAAAGGTTAAAGTAATTCACAAAGTTACTTGACTACTGGGAGTTCAGGGGCAAGCATTTGGGCAGCAAATGGAGTCCAGAGCCCTTATGTCCTACTGTCTACTCATCCCCTGGCATCTGTTCTGAAAACGTGTTTGCTTTTGCAAGAACTTCATCATGCATTAAAAAACCAGCACTGGCACTTAAAAACATTGAAAAAATTACTAGCCTAGTGTTAATTCCACAGACCTCTTTATAAGTATGACATTTTTCCTGCATTCACAAACAGAGCAGTTATCCCTCTTCCCTGCTTGTTAGTGGAGGGAGGACTTTGTCCCTCGGGTTTAATTAAGCACCTAAAGTCATGGCTTTATTTATTGATAAGCCTTTCCAGGGTGCCCGTCTCTCTAATATCTGAGGCCACTCAAGCTGTGACCCTGCTGCATTCCTTGGGAGGCAGGGAAAGGTCTCAGGGGTTTATCGTTGCTGCCCGGGAGCTCACCCATCACTAACTGTAATAGTGCTAAGTGTGCAACCTGCTGGTACCAGAGTCACCAGTGGTGGTGGAGGTGGAGTGATTATAACAGTATTTGACTTGCTGTGATATGAGACCCTGTACTTAGAAACCAGTCAGAGGGAAGTGGGATGGAAGAGACAATAAGGCAGAAGCTGTTAATCCCTTCTTCGTGTTTATGGTAATTGGTATAGAAGCCTGTGTATATACCTGAATGTGCTTGAGGGAGAGAATCACAGAATCACAAATTCACAGACTCACAGGTTTCACAGAATACATCAGGTTGGAACAGACCACAGTGGGTCATCTGATCCAGCCTCCCTGTTCTATCAGGGTCATCCCTGAGCACATGGCACAGGGTTGTGTCCAGACTGTTCTTGAATATTTCCAGTGAGGGAGACTTCCCAGACTCTCTGGGAAATCTGTTCCAGTGCTCAGTCACTTGCACAGCAAAGAAGTTCTTCCTCATGTTTAGGTGGGACTTTCTGTGCATCAGTTTCTTCCTGTTTTCTCTTGTCCTATTGCTTGGCACCACTGTGAAGAGCCTGGCTTCATCCTCTTGACACTCTCCCTTCAGAGACTGATAGACATTGGTGAGGTCCCCTCTCAGTCATCTCTGAACAGACCCAACTCCCTCAGCCTTTCCTCATGTGGGAGATGCTCCAGTCCCCTCATGATCTTCGTAGCCCTCCTCTGGACCCATTCCAGCAGCTCCATTTCTCTCTTGTCCTGAGGTGCCCAGAACTGGACACAGCACTCCAGATGTGACCTCACTTGGGCTGAGCAGAGGGGCAAGATCACCTCCCTGGACCTGCTGGCAATGGCCTTCCAAATGTACTACAGGATACCTTTGCCATTCTTTCTTCTCTTCTCTGCAGAGCTGCTTCCAGCAGGTCAGCCCGCATCCTGTACTGCTGCAGGTTGTTGCTCCCCAGGTGCAGGACTCTGCACTCACCTTTGTTGAGTTTNCTGGGGCAACATTTGCTTCCTCCCAGTCCTCAGGCACCTCTCCTGATGTCCATGTCCTTTCAAAGATGACCGTGTGTGGCCTGCCTGTGGTGGCCACCAACTCTCTCAGCCTTTGTGGATGCATCCCCTCAGAGCCCATGGACTTGTGCATGTCAGGTTTGCCTTGGTGTTCTCTGACCCAATGCTCCATGACCAAGGAAAGGTCTTCCTTCCAGCATCCCTTTATCCTGGTCTCCTGGGTCAGAGATCCGTGGGGGCTGGTCTTGCAGTGAAGACCGATGCAAAGAAGGTGTTTGGTAACTCTGCCCTCTCTGCATCCTCTGTTACCAGTGTCCCTGCTCCATTTAATAATGGTCCCACATTGTCCTTTATTTTTCTTTTGTTATTGATGTATTTGAAGAAGCGCTTCTTGGTGTCCTTAACATCCGTGTCCAGATTTAATTCCAGATGGGCCTTGGCCTCCTGGTGCCATTTTTTTTGCAAGACCCCTATCAGTATTTTTAAAAAATCTAATTAAAAGCAAGATCATACATTAAAATTAATCTAAACCTGCATATTTTCTGTGTTTTCCCATTTCTGACAACAGAAAAAAATTTGCAGGTTAAAATAAATCCCAGAAGAGGAAAAATTATTTATAGCTCAGACTTTTTTTTTCTTCCTAAAGAGCTATGTGGTAAGCATATATTTAGGAATTAATTGAAAAATAATAAGAACAAAGAATTATGAGAACTTTTCACCTCTGTGAGTACCTTTTTCTTTTCCCTTAGCAGTCCTGAATATGGAACAGGGAAACAGGTGTCATAAATCCACACAATAATTATTCCCCATTTGCTATATTACATTTTATTTATATTCCCTGGCTGTTATTTTATGTTAAATCTGCAAGTTCTCTTGTTAGATTTTAGTTTTCACCGCAGCAAATGAGGACATAGCACATAACCACTGTTGTTGCAGAGATTTCTTTTCCAAAGCTTAATTACTCTCTGGTTATGTTCATAATAGTATTAAATATTTCTCACAGTTTTTGGTAACTGTGAGGTTTTGTGACAGACTTCTTTTTTTATTTGAAATAACTGGTCTATCAGGAACAAAATATTCAGATGTTTTTCCATTAAAGGTAAAATTTATTTTTGTGTAAAACCTAATAAGGTTTTGGTCTTTAAGGGACAGGTAACCTGCCCCTCTCTGTTATGTCTTGAGGAAAAAGGACTTCAGACTTCCATGATGTTTGCCTCAGACTGAAGAGTTTGAAATAAATGAAATTTTGATCTATGACAGAGCCTGTTGCCTTCAGTAGTGAAGACACAGTGTCCTGTGTACCTGTTGGACATAAAGGGGGAGATGTTAATTGCCATAAGGAGCATGTAGTCAAGAGGTGATGGAAGAGATCAGAGAGAGTAAAAGCAGCTGGAGTAGATGTACAAATCTGTAGGCAGCCTCATCAAATGTGTCTCAAGGGATAGTTCAGCAGAATAGAGCAGTGCCTTGCAGAGAAGCTCAGAGAAGTCCAACCATGGATTTCTCTTTTCTCTCCTACATTTTAGATGTCAGTTTTGCATTCCCTTGGTTACATTTTGCACCATCAGAACTGGTACTGCTTCCTTCCAACAAGCGCCCTCAGCTAGGGCGTGAGGCTGCAGGCTGTAATGGTACACTGGCTGTCCAGCCATGCCGAGCAGAGGAGAGTTGAGCAAAGTTATTTGCACCCAAGTTATTGCTCATCAACACAAATATTTGCAGTCATCTTAAGTGTGGGCCTGAAAATAATATTGCTGTGTTAGCCTGCCTCTAAGCCTCTGCTAAAGAGGATTACCTCTGGTCGTGCTATACTGCTTCCATCTCTGGACTAACATTTTTCCCATTTGCTTGAGGTCTGTGAGCCCTGCTTTACTGAAGTTGGAGTAAAATTCCCTTCCATTCAAAGAGTACCACTTTGCAGAACAGCAGTGCAGAGGAGCACAAGTTTACATAGACTCCGGGACAGCTGACTGTGAAGAATGAACAATTTGAGTTCAAGCTGGGAGGAACTGCTGTTCTTTGTCCCATCATGAGCACAATCAGCATCTGTAAGACCTTTTCTCCAGTAAACCCTGGCATTCAGTCTCAGAATTCTTTCTTCATAGTCAAAATTGTTTTGTTCCTAGTTTTTTTGCAATTATCTTCATATAAAAATTGAAGCAGATGAGTAAAATTCATCCTCTGTTGATTCCAAAGACTTTTGTTGAGCAGTAATATGAGACAGGCCTCTATTTAGAAAGCTGATATGGTTAAAATTTCAGGAGGTAAATGATGGTTCAAGATATGCACCATGTAATAGGAGAGCTGGAGGGAAAGCACAAGTTACACTCCCAGTGGAAGCAGGGTATTTAGCATAGCATGGAGATGTATTCCACCAGGTGATTCAAAAGCATTTACCCTGCCTTGGACTGCTGCCCCAGCTCTTATTATGTCCAAATGAGAGGCAGACCAGACCATTTCTCCACCAGAGGTGACTGAGACCTGCCCAGCACGGATCCAGGGTTGACCAGGTTAGCGAGATGGGGAGCAGCACCGGGCTGGGTTGGAGACACACTGATTCACCGTTTCTAGCAGGTAATTTTTGTCAGTGCATCTCCTCAGGCCTTTGTTAGAAGTGAAAACAGCTTTGCCCATGGGCACATTCTCCAAGGAGAGCAGCTGTTTTCATAGAAACAATTAAAATCTGTACCAATGAGACATTTTATCAGAGTTCTGGCCGGAACCACTGTTCCACCTCCATGCATCTACTTGCAGGTGTTTCAAGAGGGAGAGCTGAGAGAAGGAAAAAAGCAAGGCTTAGCCAAAAGTAAGCATGACTAACAAATTACTCATAATTGAGGTTTGTTAATTGCATAGAACCCAATTAAATCTTTCCACATCTGAAATGGAATAACTTATGCTCACAGCAGAGCTGTTTAGCTATGAGATATTTCTGGTGACACTTGTCTGGTGATTTGCCGTTAGATAACTTCTTGGCTTGAGGCCAGTGGCACTGAGCTAAGAGACTTTTTGAACATGTGTTTGCAGCACATTTTTACAAAGGGTTGCCAGAGTTTGGCCCATGATGACTAGTGAGTGGATTTATTACATTATTATTTTAGATTGTTATATTGTTATTATGCATGACTGACATTGTGAAATTCTTATGTTGCAGAACTATGTAGAGTTCATATAAACCAGTAAGCCAGAGAGGCATTTTTCATAAAATTCCAACCTAAAGTGCGAATTTTATGTAACTGAAAAGTAATAATTTTATGTAACATCTGCTAGAATGAGAATACCTCCCCAAATATGTTGCCTCAAAGTGGACTTAGAAAAAACCTTTCCTGTGATTCTAAAAAAAGGCAGATGACCAAAACCCCACTATTTCCAAGAGTGTGTGCCTCTTCCCTTCTTAGTTCCAGCTGGGACCACAAGTGGAAATACCAGAATACCACAGAAATGTAGTTTTTGTGGTACTTCCAGCCTCAGCAGAAGCAGGAAGTATTAGAAATCTTCAAATAAATAATGTTTTCATGAGATTTCTAGCTCATCATTGCAAGCTCAAAAATTTTGAGTAAAAAACCCAGCTCTGCTTGCCCACCTCTCCCTCAGGAGATTTACCTTTATCTCTATCTGAGGTATGGCTGATGTTCCTTCTAAGCCATAATTTATGTTCAGTTTCACAATAAATTCAGCAATACATTAGATTTAGTCTTGTTATGAACGAGAGATTTAACTTTGGCCTTCCATTTCTGATAGCTGCAGGACAGTTGTTTTTTGTTTGTTTGTTTGTTTTCCAGGACAAAGGCAACTACAAGGCTGAGCAGTTTGAATGGCCACTGCAGAAGAGCTGCAGCCAGCAATTTGGGTGCACACCTGTGTGTGGACAGGTGAGAAACAGTGTCATAAGAGGGAGGAGAAACACAGCCTCACCTGCACCTGAGCTGGCAATGGCAAAAGAGAGAGGACTTCCAGGATGAGCAGATGAGTAAAAGAAGACCTGTAAGGAAAGCTGTCTCTCTGGTGCACCCTGACCATCCTCTGGTAAACAGCCCTGAGGTACAGAACTCACCAAGCCTAGCACCAGCTTCTCTTCCTACATGGCTCAACCTGTAAGACACTGGGTTCTGTGGCTGGCTGAGCATATGAGGAAGGCTCACAGATCAGCTTGGGTCAGTCTGTATGGTGGTGGCACTATCAGGAACATTTTTCTGTCCTTTCACAACAGAGCTTTGCTGAAACCTTTCTGAGAAATCAGGTCGGCGTGATCGCACTGAAGAGACTTTCATTGTTGATGGTTGAAATGTCACCACAGACAGATCATAAGATTTTCATGACCTTGTGATTTCTTTTGTGAGTGGTGGTTGTGCAACAGATCCCCTGGTAAGATAAGACAACATGAGGGTTTACACAAAGTAGGAAAGTATACAAGAGATATGGCTTGCCACTCTTCTTCTTTTAAAAAGATAACAACTACATTTCGGGCTCAGAAAAAGAAAAATAAAGCAAAAGACCATCAAGATTTTTATTCTCTTTTGAGATTGAGTGTGATGCAAGATCTACAGTTTTCAACTTTTAAGGCCTCTCTCTGTGTTAGGAAGACAACTGGTTGAAAGCAGTAATTATTGGCAAACATTTCTTTGCTCCCCAGCAGCTGGATCTGAGTGCACGGTAAATGGATATATCCATGGTGACTGCTGTAGCAAGCAGCTTCCTTCCATGTTCATGCTGCTGTTGAACAAGTCTGAGATGGCTGTGAGAGCTACCTTTGCATAGCTAACCTCCCAGGTTACTGGTAAAAGAGGAAAAAAAGGGAAGCAGAGCTCACTTCCCAGTATTTCAACTAGGAATTTTGAGTAAATATTTCAGTGTTTGTGTTGGAGGATGTGGCTGGACATACCCCTTCCACCACCTCATATGTGATATTGCTGGACAGGTGTCATCTCTACTTTCTGCAGACTGCACTTTCAGCATTTCCCAGCCCTCTAGTGCCTGCAGACCCGGCTGTTATTTTGTTCCATGCAGACTGCCACAGAGGGAAATACGTGCTCAAGCAGAAACATTACTTTTATTCTTGTGCTTTTTCCCTCTCATTTAAAATGTGAACATATCTCCTTGGTTTTTTTTGTATGGAAACCACTCCTAACTATTTCCCAAGTTAGAAGTCTGAAGAGACACAGACCTTTGAAACATTTTCTTGGTGTGTGGGCAAAAACTAGCAACAACTTATTATAAGGTATATGACCAATTCTTGCTAGTATGCAGATTGCAAACTGTTTTGGCTGCTTGCAGTCACAAATGCTTTGTCCATTTCTTCTTTCTTTTGCATCTAGTGTAAGATCTTCTGACCATTTATATTCGTTTAAAAATTAAACACAAAGTTCTTTTGCTGACCATGTGAAATTCTTCAAGAGCAGACACGTGCATACATGCACATGTGCACACATACATATATATATATATATATAGCTTAGGAAAGAAATATTTTCTTTAATAGCATGACTTGTATGGACAATAAAACGCCCACTAAATATAGTTAATATTATAAGTTCCCGTAATACATCTTAGGTTTCAGAAATTTAGAACCTGGCTATAAAAAGTGACTTTTGATACATGAAAGTATAATTTTTCCTTAAAAAAAGAAGAATATGTTTTGAACTGGCCACAGATTTTTTCCTCCAACAGGAAGTCTTTCCATAAATGTTGGGTACAATGATGTGTTTATTAGTTTTAATTCACTACTCTGGTTAATAGCTCCCTCTCTTTCTTTTGAGCACAGAGATGTGTTCTGGGATGCATTGCACATTTCTCCTCCTAAAAATTTCATCACAAAACAACAGACTTGGCAATAAAATAGGGGAAGGGGAATGTTTGTTTGGAAATGATTTGGGGTTATCCTCCTGTTCTAAAATCTTGTGATGGGAAGAATGTTGATCCCCTTGTAAAGTATGTCCTTCATAAATAGACTGAAGGGACATTTACATGCTTCAGAGCTGAACTGGATGGCTGAGGTAGGGAAAGCCTGACAGTTGTGCTGTGGTGGTGAGAGCTGCAGCCAGCTGGGAAGCAGGCACCGAGTGCCATGCCCTGAGCAGGGGTGTGGGGCCTGATGCACAGCTGAAATCTAAACCATCCAGGATGAAGAGATGAGCCAGCAGTGACAGACAGTGGTTACTATCCAGCAAGGCCTGGGTGGCCTGTGGTTGAATAGCTTCCTAGCCAGCAGTGTGTCTGTAAAATCATCTGAAAAGAAATCAGGGGCTGCTTGTCATTGCTGGAATTACTTAACAGCCACCTTGGAGCTGCCTTGGGGCAAGGCAATGAACTGCACTCATAGTTGCACATGGGATCCTTTCCCAGGTCTGGTCATAGGCACAGGAAGGTTGTGCTGCTCCCACAGCTTTGTACCTCCTTCTTAAATAGGCAGAAGAAGGCTGACTGTAAATTTGGCTTCTTTCATTCTTCATGAGCTGACTGATTAGATCTGAGATTTCTGGGAAACAAAAGGATAATTTCAAAGGACAATGGGGGAGTTCCTAGCCTCTGTATGCAGCTGGGCTTTTTCAAGGTGTTCTGCAGAATGAATTAATCTGGATCTATCTTGCAGTCTTCTTACTTGTATGGGCAAGTTGGGAAAAGTTTCACTGGAATCACTCATCTGCTTTCAAGAAGGTTACTCTGGGTTAAGGGGAATGCAGAAGTTCAGTGCTGCTCCCAGGCTGGCAGCCTACTCTTTTGAAAAATGTTTGCTTAGGGCTGTTCAGCTCAGGATGTCTGCCTGTTCCCCTTTAAAGACACTTGGGGAAATATTCTAAAAAGTGTGTGAGAAATTTATGTTGTGCTCCTTTAAAGATACTTACGGCAGTTTAGGCTCTTGGATCTTGAACTCTCATCTGATGCTATGTGAGTCAGCATGCAGGAATATGATCACAAAACCATGGAGAAAATTTTTGGATTTGTCCAAGTTCCTGTGATAAATGTGAGTTTAAACAGAAGCTCACTATTTATCTGTAAGACATGAAAGACAGCTGAATCATGTATTTCTTAAGAGCTGGTGTCTCTAGAAGTGTGGGGTGGATTGTGAAAAACCTCTTGGTGTTGCCAGTGATGATGGGAGAGCAGGAAAACTTCAGAAGGAAAGTTTAGGAAATGAGTTCTGATCACATGGATCTCAGTAGAAAGCTAAGCAGGCTAATTGTCTGAGTCAGAGTAATCTAGGGAGTTATACAGGGGGAGAGAAAAAGTCAGGAGAGAGAGAATTATCAGGAAAAAGGTGCATGTTTAAAAGTAAATGAGGTTACTACAAGAGAAGGTGTAGGAGATACCTTTGTTAGCACTCATGACTGAGTGGTGAGGAGCTGGGTTTGCCAAGACAGACATGGATAGATTGGCTAGTTGGGTAGGGGAAGAACTACAAGAAGGCTTAGTCATGAAACCATTGGGAGAAGGACAGGACATGGTGGATTGGATCATGGAAGATAAGAGCAGAACAGTCGTGAGAAGAGGAAATAAAGAACAATTACCAAGTCCACAAGTAAAGTTGGTCTGTTTGAATGCACAGTGGTGACAGAGCTCCTGCTGCTTTGAGGAACATGTTCCCTTGAAAGAAGATTGAAACACACAAGCACATTTTTATGCTCTCCCAACAACACCAACACCAACACAGTGCAGAGAATTTGGTCCATGTCTTCAGTGATGCCTCTAGAAATTGTCTCCTGTCAATTAAGTCCACACATAATTCCACCTACATGCTGCTGTAACTGGAATATGGCAGAAGTGCTGAGACAGGTGGAGATGGGCTCTGTGCAATGAGAGATAAGATCTGGTACATTACCTGTACCACAAGCAAATGTCTCAGTTGTGTGCTATAGCTCAATTGTGTGCTATAGTTCCTGTGGTCTGCCTGCTGCTCTTGGGTATGTTACAAGGGCTTTCAGTGCAAAAAGGAACAAATATGTTCTGACTTGTAGCTGCATAATAAGGCCTCGCAGAGTCTTGCAGCCAGTATTTTGATGGCGTATTTAGAAAGTCTTTCAAATATGACCTTTCAACTACTGATGCCATCCTGTAACTTTCACAAAAGTGACTATGTCAACTGCATCACATGGCTGAAGTTAGACTGATTTTCAGCCATGTGATGCTATTTTATCACCCTCAGGACAAAGGTTAAATCCTTCCTTTCTTTTCTCTGTTAGGCACCACTTTCTTTGGTCCTCTTACTTTGATAACTGCTGAAATTCCTGAGGACCACAGAGTTAAGACATTTTATAATCCACTGTGCGCTTCTCTGATGAAGAACCCTGCTGGTGTGCTTCATGTAACAGAAATACCTTCACACAATGAAGCAATCATTCTTCCCTGCCAGGGTCTGAATGTCTTGATTCTCATCCTGCAGCAGGTTTGGCAGGCAACAAATCCTCCAGTTTGCACAGGGCAGTGGCCAGCATAATCTTTCTGCATTTTAAAACATTCTTTAATGCTAGTCTCTCTGCATTCAAATGGTAACTTTAGCTGACATTGGGTTTTGTAGAATGTTTGAATTGCAGCCTATTGAAACTCTACCACACTGAGTTTATGAATATATTTATTGCAGTATAAATGTGTTATTTTTCCCTTTATTTATTATTGCATGAGCATGTTTTTAATACCTGTTCTGTGACTTATTTGGAGGCTGGTGTTTCCTTTTTATTTAGATGGGGGCGTGTGCATTATTGAAAGCTTGTAAAAATGGGTAGCATTGGGATAACGGCTCATAGTTTTTAAACCAACCCAATCAAGTCTGTAGACTGAATGGACAAAAGAAAATAAATGTTGTACCATATTGCATATTATATGATGGTGTTATTAAGTAAATTCACACATATTGGATGCACAGCTGTACTAAAGTGAATTTACTGAAGATGAGGATATTTCCTGTGTGTTTTTTCACTCTAGATTATAAGACTGCATGTGTGAAAATTCAGTCTCTCTCTAAGTGAAAATCAGTGTAAAATTAATCACACTTTGTAACAGAAAAGGTATGAAGAAGGTCAGGTTTAAAATCTGAGTTTTAAATATTGCCTTTTCTGCCAGTTCTGGAGAACAAGCAAGAAAAAACAGGAGCAAAACCCAACACTAACAGCAGCTATCCGAAACTTGGACAGATACCACGTAAAAATCCAATGCTAAAAAAGGAATTATGGCTCCCTGAGTTGCTATTTGCAGCATGCACTAGCCATGCTGGGTGCCCACCTGGGCACGAGGGGGGTGATGCCCGTCTGAGCAGTGGTGTGTCCCCAGAGCTGGTGGTGATGCTGCACTGCTCTCCTGACACTGGTGGAGACTGACTTGAAGGGACCTGTTGAGACTACCAGAGTACAGGGTGGTCTCTGGGTACCAGGCTGGGGCTTGACAAGAGGAAAGGCAGCTATGCTCCTCCCTGTGCCACCTGTCACCTTATTTCCCTGCCACTGCCCAGTGGCACCCAGCCCATAGCCACTTGGAATGGGGGTGATCCTTCCTGGCCTTGTGCCCAAGCGCTGGATAATGGGGTTAGAGTGATAGCGGGGCAGGGCTGGGGCAGAGAGGGGAATGTGGGTGAGGGTGGACAATGAGAATTGGCATCAGAGGGGACCTTGGGGGCTGGATCTGTCTCAGGATGTGGCTTAATAGCTTCTCCCAGTTCACAGCTGCATAACTCGTGCTAGAGTCAGGTGTATAATATCTCAGGCATGTGATTCACATGAGTGTAAAGGCCACTGGAGACAATTACACATTTATTTTTACCTACTACTAAGGGAATTTCCATTCACTACGACGTGAGCTGGTTGCCCTTGCTCTGTACTGTTTCACTAGTATTTTTCCTGACAATTCATGTCTAAGAAACACAAGACAGAGAGAGACTTAATGTTATGTGAAAGGATTTTCCTAGGGTAACTGTATTTAGTCTTTGCTCAAACTGAAGGAATAACTTTGATCTGTCAACTGTGAAAAGTAAACTGGGTGCGACCTTCCGTCATCGGCTAATCGTCTCACTTAATGACATCTGTTAACTTTGTTCTGATATTAGATCATGGTCTTTCTTTGTACTGTCAAGATTTTTCATTCAAGGTCTAATTATTTCACTTTATGTGTATACAGATATCTTGGGAGTCAGTTGCACCCAGTACGAGGATCATTTTTTCTATTTTGGATCTCACAAACTGATCACAGTGGTCAGATCGACGTGGCCTTTTAATGGATAAAATACACCAGCTTAAAGCCCAGCAGTATCTCAGTCCATCCCTTCCCCTCAGCTTCTTATAGTTGAAATTTCTGTATTTACTTTTATTCTGAAGCGAGAGAAGGAAAAGGGAAAATTCTATACTTCAATATTTGATTGATTTGGCTTGTTGCACACATCAGAACTGCCCCGCAGGAAAGAAGAAGAAAATACTGGTTTTCAGTCTGTCCCTTTCCCTTTCAAAGTTTTTTTTCTTTACCTTTTAATAGTGACAAAGGCATGGGTAGATGGCATTTTGGGGGATTACTGGCCATTTGGGGTTAATGCCCTAAGGCCGTCTGTCCCTCAGCTCTTTCCAGTGATTAATCTCCAGGGGAATGTGTGTGCCCTGATCGCTACTCCTGATAATGCTCATCCTTATGGTATAGATCAAAACATGTAGACTTATTGTAGTAATGGCCATGTTCTCACCTCCCAGGCTTTGTTCAATTCAGTCAGCCACAGCTTAAGCCCCTGGTATCTGCTCACATTCAGTTCAACAGACGTTTTGTCCCTTTGGTCCAATCCTGCAATTTGTCCAGTGTTGCTCATCAGTGATTGCAAACGCTGTCTTCTCCTCTAGTAACTCCAGGAAAATTTCTCCTTAGAATGTTGGGGCACTCAGTTCCCTTTCCCTTTACTGTGCAATAGCACTGGAGGGTGTGGGACCACTGAAAACTGCGAAGGCAAGGAGTGGAAACTGGCTTTTGGGGCGAGGGGACAGTGGTAGGTGGCCAGATTGATGGCAAGAGAAGTGTTGCACAGCCATGAGCTCTTGCTCCTGTTTCCTTTTTCTGTCCCCAGCCAACTCTTAATTTGTTACTATGCTGTACTCTCTTCCTTGCCAGGTTCAGATCAAAGTAAAATGGTCAGTTAAGTGAATTGCACCACCTGCAGAAAACCAGTGCCTGTCAGTAAGTCAGCCCATACTGACCAGGTGAGCAGGTCTAATACTTTTCAGATGCTTTCCCAGGGAGAGCAAAGGATTACAAGTTGCAGAATACCACGTCAGCTCTTAAAGATAGGCAAGGTGCTGTCTCTGTATTAGGGGATTGTTTTCATGGTTATGTTTCTTAGTACCTTGTCTGGTCTACTTTTCTATTTCTGAAGCAGTTTATTCTACATCACCTCCTCTGGGAGATTACTCCATAGTCTAGTAGTCCTCACTGGGATCCAGCCTCATTTCAATTAGCATTTCATGCATTTGGAGTAGGAGTGTCTAGTTCAATATCTGGTTAGAAGTAATACTCACAGGTAAGGAAAAATGCATGGAAGGTATCAAGACTGCTACATGTAAAGGCTTTAAATTCTGAGAATTTGAATTAAATGTTTCAGTACATTCCTGACTCTTTAAAAACATATTACATGCTGAGAAGTAATAGAAGAAAAAATAAAACCTCAATAGCCATATTTTCTACTTCTGTCCCATGTTTGAGTCAATGTAATATTTTTATGTGGTATCTGATTTCTCTGTGAGCAGCTCCCTGAGTTGTCCTCTGGGTTTTCAACATGCATTCTTTCCCCTTTAGGAAGAGGATTGTGTCTTATAAGCTCTTACAAGTAAATGTTGCCACTGTTAGACCTTTATGACCAAAATGTGTGAGTGGGTGCAAGTATTTGATTTTAATTTCATAGAATAGAAGGTTTTCTTTTAGTTTATAGCTATTGAAAATGCTATACTTTTAGTTTATTTTTGGTTTTGATAGGACTTTTAAATACAACAGCTACCAAAAAAGTGATATTATGTTCCATTTTCACAACGGTTTATTATACATACTTAAAACTTCTCACAACTTCCCAAGTGGCTGTTTTTCTTACTCACTCTTCCAATGACTGTGATGGGCTATCACAGAATTAGCAAAGCCTATAATCATTGATCCCTTCTACTTATATTCCCAAATTTAGTTTGAAAAGCATGGAGGCTATTCCTGTAATTCTTAATGAACTCCAGACACTCTTGATGACAATAAAAGAAAATGCAAAGCCATTAGCAACTTGCCAGAGCAGTGGAGTAATAGTCAGTCTGAGCTATTGGGAGCTGTGGGGCTATTTGGAAACAAATTATTATTTCACCAGCAGCAGAGTAAAATAGGCTGCACAGACCTACTCTACCTTTTTCTCTTAAAGTCCTTCTCCTCTTTTTTCTCTCCCTCTTTCATGCTGACCATATTTTCCAAAAAAAAGCTGAGAAATCAAGCATGTGCAGATTTCATTCACACACATCAGAGTGGGAGACTTTCATTGTGGCATTAGTAGCTAAGTCTTCTCTGTTTCCAAGTGCACCTTTGCTTGTTCAATCTATAGAAAGATTCACTATTCTTAGAGAAAAAATATCCAGCATTAAGTAAGCATTCTAAATTAGCATGAGTACTGACTTTCTTAGGGGAATGCATCTAAAAAGGAAGTGTAACTTCCAGCCTTATTTTGTTTTTAAGCATTTTACCTGTTTAGTACACGTTTATTTTAGCCATCTCATGTATTGTGTGAGTTGGTTCATTGTTCTGTATTTGCCAACTGAACATTCAGGTTCTGTTCTGTTCTACCCTATTCTTTATTTAAAAAACCCTCTAAACACCATGAACTTGATCTTGTCTTCTCAGGCACAAGAACTGACATTTAGGGGTCTGCCAAGAACTTCTCCCCAACAGGCCCAGTATCAAAGAGACAGACTGTGTCTTGGATGTAAGCTACAAGAATTAATACAGGAGATAAACACAACTGGAAAGATGGATTCCCTGTCAGTGACTGAGAGCCACCTCAGGTCTGTCCTTGTTCTTCAAGTGTCCAGTTTGAAGTTATGAGAACACCACTGAAAGTGATGTTGGTGGGAGCTGCTTGGTGAAAACAGGACTCTTGCCACCTCTAGATCAGGTCAGACATAGCACTGTCCAGATTAATTAAAAAAAACTTAAATCCCAGCACATTGCTGGGTATCTGTTATCGTGCTGCATCTGTCTCTTGCAGTGAATAAAAGGTCACTGCGTTTTTTTAAGTTCTTGTTCTGGGGAATCCTGTTGGCTTATGCACATCCAGGCCAGTGAGAGTAAGCTGACCCTTTCTAGCAGGCAGAAACAGCACACAGGCACAGGCTGTAAACATTGGAAAGCTTCTGTGTCCACTCCCAGAATACTGGGTAAGAAGAGGCAGAAATATAAGAGTAGTTATGCTGGACTGGGCCACAGGGTGAATACCCAGCAATGACTGCAGTGAATGCCTTGGGGAGAGTATAACAAGAGAATGACATACTGTGACTAGGGTTAGAAAAGGAGTTCAGATGTTTCCCTTTCTACAAGACTGAAAGAAAATCATCACCAGCATCGCAGACAGAAACACTTAAGACTGTCCCGTGCACTGCATGCATACATGCATGTGGCAAATGAAGCCCCTTGAAGAAAAGTTTCAGAAAAGAAAAAAGACAAGGATAGGAAAGCTATCACAGCTCCCAATATTATTATCAGAAAAAAAAAAAAAACCCACAATCCAACCCTCCAGAGCACTCACTTTTCTTTGCAAAACCTATACAATGAGTTATTCAGCTCTAAGAGATATCCTCTGAGTGAAGATCCAGGATGAAAAATCATCCTGGATCTTTCATCTGTGCACACAAAGGTGAGTAGGTACCCACAGGACACCTTACTTACCTGGTATATTCTGAAAGTTTGTTTGTAGGAAAAGACAATGTTTGCTACCCAGGAACAGAGACCCTGCCCTGGACATCTGCAATTTAAGAGAAAAAACCCCTTAAACTCTATTTTAGATACTGATGCCCAAAAACTAGGCAAGAAAACAGTACTCCATAGTAGAAGGCATATAGAGCAAGTATTTGTTTATTCGACGCTGGGAGTGAGGGGCATAGCTCCACCACAAACTCTCTCATCCATTCTTCGCACAGCACTAGATTTTATACTTTTTTACCTAATGTGCACATTATACTTTCCTACCCTTCATATTACAACACAGTTTCTAATGATGATGTAAGCCCTTGAAGCACATGTGTGGTTTCTGCACGAGGTGGCTGTCAGCCTCCTGGTGGTTGTTTTTGGTGAAGGCTCAGAAGTCTTCCTTGGGCTTGGACTTTTCACCTCTGTTTTCTGTGCATGCTCTATAAGATTGTCTGCTCAAATAGCCAGCATTTAGCTTTTGCAGTTAGCTTGTTCTGCCAAATTTGCTGATTTCTAAAAAGTGCTTCATTCACATACCCTGTTACAAAGTAACCACTTCTGCATAGCTGCAGCTTTTTGCATAGCTCAAGCATTATCTCGTTGCCTCAGCATCAATATTTCCCTGATAGCAGAGTAGGTAAGACTTGATGCCAGGCAGGGGGAGTGGGACAAAGCACAGTCTTGTCTCTTCCAGAAAGTGCTGGAAGAGGGGACAGCCATGATGGTCCAAAACTTCTTGAATGTCCTGTGGGAGGTGATGACTTTATGGAACTCAAAGATGGAAAAGAGGATAGGAACTTCATGGCAGAGAGAGAAGAACCAGATCCTTGAAGAAGCTCTCTTTGCAGTAGGAAGAGGTAACAATGATCAAATCTCCTGTGAGAAGACACTATGCAGAACAGCAGTCATGAGCACCTTAGGGAAACTGAGAATCTTGATCTATTTTTGCTTCAGAATGCAGGGAAAGGTGGGCATGAGAGCTACAACACTGGTCATGTGACAAAAGGCAAACCTGGCCTGATGATGAATGGAGTTCTTGGTGTTAAATAACATGCTTATGACCAGGACAGGGAAAAGTTTACTTCAATTCCAAGACATACCAAACATGCAAATAATGAATTTTGGGATGATGACGCTCACACGAAATAATTGACTTAAACTTGACTGAGTCTTCTCTTTCAAAAGCTCAGGGGATATGGGCTATTCTCTACATTATTATTCCTGTTGAATCTTTACAGAACTTTGCTTTTCTGATGGGTCTTTTGCTTCTTTTTCTCTTAGTCTCCCCATGCTGCTATCTCTACTTCCTTTAAATTCTTTCTCTTTGTTGTTGCATTTTTCTACAAACACCTTGGAAATTTTGTCTGAGCTATCTTTTCTTTATGGGGAATTGTCCCAATTTACTGAGTTTATTCATTAACACTTGCTCTTCTCCCCCGTCCTACGCCCTCTCCCTTGGTGTAATACTGCTTTTTTCTGCTGTTTAATGTTATTGATTCCTGGTGTAACCTATGTGGATTGGTTTTGACCACATCTTCTTTTCTGTTTTCTGGCTTTTGTCTGTTCTTTCTGTTCAATTCAGTGAGACCATGTGCTTGAAGTAAACAGAATAGGCCAAGTTCTTTTCTTGTATTTTCTGCTTTTAGTACCTGATCTCAAGACTCTGTTATCACTATGAGTACTGCTATCTGAACAGATGCCTTTATCTGCCTCATTTTTAAGCTGAATGGTTATGACCTTTTAAATTATTCAGTGTTAACCAATATTAGAGCAGAAAAACCTCAGTCAACAGACTGATGTTCTTTTAATGAGTTCACTTCTTTGAAATACAACTCATAAAATGTCATCATTGCAAAAAGGCTGGTTCTCAAACTTTGGTTTATGGTATTAAATGTCACATTACTGTCAAAAATGTCTAGGATGGTTTGCAATTCCTTCAAGTAATCAACCACCCTTCACACTGCTAGATTTGAGAAGAGTGGTAGGTTTTTAGCTTTTTGACTACATAAGCATGGATTTTACAGAGATTATCTAAACTACAGGTGTAAGCTCAGATGAGAGATTTTAGCACGCACATTTCCCTTTGATTCCAAAGTAATCTGAAGCTGCCCAGGGCCTTGGAGGAGTGTGTTCTTGTGCTATATTTCTGGTACATCCTGGTTTGTAGTTAATTGCTCTCACAGGGATAAATTGGGCTGTAACTGTCCTCACCCCAGAGGCTGTCTGGGTGTGAGTCAGAGTCCCAGCTCACTTGCTCTCTTTGACTTTTCCTGCAATGGATGATGGGTGTCATTTAACAATTAGCAATTAAAAAAAAAAATCATGTGGAAATAATATAAAGAAGTAGAAAAGAGGGCTTCTAAAGAGTCAGTTCTACTGTGCCATCAGATTGCTTTTCTCTGCCAAAGACATCCTCATTTGAATGGGGTTAAGCACAGATAGGTAAATAGTGGGCATGGTTTGAGACAGACTTGGTGCAAGCCATTGATTTCCATCTCAGCATCACAATGGTAACCTTGGCCTAATGCTTGACTTGAGAAAGTGCCCATGTAATGAAGGAGAATATGGGCAAATACCTCATGAGTGGTCTCGTGTGAGTTGCAAGAGAACTGATCTCCTGTCTGAACACTAGAGGAGTTCTAGCTGAGAGGTTACAGTTCCTCTTATGCTAAGCTGGTGTTGAAAATTATCCATTATCTCCTGAAAAAGATTGGAGAGTTTTACTCTGCTCTCAGAAGGTGATGCAACCCTTGAGCAGGTGATCCTGATCCTTTCATGCCATGTGAGAACGTCCATCAGATAAAAGACTTCACCACTTAGGGGGTATTATCAACTAGAAGAGAAATCGTGGAAGTTCCTC